>CM072526.1:20796948-20811948 GCA_036898135.1 Oncomelania hupensis | reverse complement strand
CGGATGTTTACTGTGTCAGTAATGCATGGTCTTTGAGAGATCGTTTGGTACCTACGAGCCATCGAGGACTAATTAATGAGGGCGGGGTGAGTGGGAGATTAGCATTTGTGCGGCACTCTGACCTTTTAAGAGGTCAGGAGAGACAATCATCTATCCAATCCGATCCTCTCCAATCCCGTAACTCGAGAGTCGTTGGGGCACCGCAGATAGTCGTTTAACCAGCGTACTCCATCTTTCTCAGTGGTCTAGGCGAATAATATCACAGGCCTATTACGCGATTAAAAGCAGGGGACGGGGAGTGGAATGAAGGTTACACTGTAAGAATTCGTAATTTATTAGTTGTGTCAGGGTCTTCAGCCCATACTGCGTAGGAGAGACTGATCGAGGCTTACCTCGCCTCTCAACCAGAGAGGCATTGTGGGTCATCAGAGGTCAGATAGAGGTTGAAAGGGGGTAGATTGTGGGTTAGGGTGGAGTGAGGAGAGAGGGGTGGGGGTGGAAGCGGGTGGGTTGGAGGTCATCTCGAAGTGTAGAGGTCAGCAGAGCTCGGACACTGGGTCATAGGGATGGCTTAAAAGGGTGATAAAGGTGGTAGGGATTGTGCAAGTCCCCTATACGCTATTGTGTCCGGGGACGGTAATCTACCCACTGAACTGAACTGGGGATTGTTACGTTGAAACGCGCACGATAGTTCGTGTGTGACGCGCACGATAGATGCGATCGTTTTGTTTTGCTAAGCATGCAATAACAGGGTGTATTTATCCTTGATTTGATTTTGCGTTGTTATTAAAAGATTTGTATAACGTTGGTAATTTTAGTTGGTCGATATTATTTGAGAATTTTCTAGAGTTGGTTGTTTACTATCGATCGAAGCGTATGGATAATTCTAGTGGTAGCTAAGGAAGCTTCCATCCCAAATAAGGTTGTATGACGTGAGACAGTGATGACGAAATGTGTTTTGATTGGTTATAAGTATGTCTTGCCCGAGGATATGACCTATTGTGAACCAGTTCAGTCTCTAAAGAAAGGCGAAGATTGACCTTTGATGCACTGTGCCTACGGCCTAGTTTTCTGATGCTATTATGGCGAAGAGTGACAAGTAGGCTAAATACAATCGTGCCCTGTGTTGCGTGGTCTGTTTGTGTCGGGGACAAGACATGTTGCTTGCTACGCGTTCTGAATGAGGACACCTGGACATCCTTATTAAGGAATGGACTGGTAGTACAGATGATAGGAGGAGCTGGTTTCCTATGCCGAAGGTCGCGGGTTCGATCCTGGCATTGGGCGAACTTACATGACTTAGGTACGAGACTTTTCAGGACGCCGAGGGTTTTCTCCGGGTACTCCGGTTTTTCCCTTCCTTCAATAATGGTTTTGGATGAAGTCAATCTAACATTTCAAAAAGAAAGTTCGAAGTTCGATTTTCGTCTTCTAATAGCGACTTCTTATTTTTACATCACGTCTTTGAGTGGTAATATATGTTTGTGGTGTATGTTACACGTCTTTGAGTGGTAATATATGTTTGTGGTGTATGTTACACGTCTTTGAGTGGTAATATATGTTTGTGGTGTATGTTACACGTCTTTGAGTGGTAATATATGTTTGTGGTGTATGTTACACGTCTTTGAGTGGTAATATATGTTTGTGGTGTATGTTACACGTCTTTGAGTGGTAATATATGTTTGTGGTGTATGTTACACGTCTTTGAGTGGTAATATATGTTTGTGGTGTATGTTACACGTCTTTGAGTGGTAATATATGTTTGTGGTCCCCCGTTGGAGTGCCGGGGGTTTTCAGTATAAATAGTATCCCCACTTTTTGGAAATTTAGTGCTTTAAATTCCCACTGTCGCTGTCTTTCTCATTTGCTCTTTCTCATTCCTGCTCTGTTCTATCAATCTGCTATACTATCTTCTTCTTCGCTAGACCAGTGACCTACCTTTTTTCTTGAAAACTCTTCCGGGACAAGACTCCTTATTTGTGTATGAGGTCTGTTGGATCAGCTTAGTAATATTGGACGCTTTCTGCCAGGTGGTCACTAGGGCTTCCTATGATGTTATTATTTAGCAATGTAGGCATTTTATATGTATGTGTTTTGTTGATGATTTATAAAGATGTTTGCATTCTATTTTGTTTTTGTAAACGGGGGTTCGATAAATTAGAGTACAGCCTCAGCGTCCCCTGCGTGGGATGTCTTTATTGTAAAGTGACTGGCTGGTGGAGAGCTTTCAGTTTCACCACTATGGTTGTTTCAGCAGATCTTTTATGCGGATCAGGG
This sequence comes from Oncomelania hupensis, assembly GCA_036898135.1. Taxonomy (NCBI): domain Eukaryota; kingdom Metazoa; phylum Mollusca; class Gastropoda; order Littorinimorpha; family Pomatiopsidae; genus Oncomelania; species Oncomelania hupensis. Next base: position 20,809,671 of record CM072526.1, on the reverse strand, counting down.
GTTGTCCGGTCCTGATTTGGCTCGGAAGAGTCCGCTGGACCTGAAGCAATAATCATGTAATGTAATGTAATATGTTTGTGGTGTATGTAGGAATGTCTGTAACATGTGAGTGTGTATGTTGGTTACAGATCGCCGCGTATTGAGTCTGATTTAGGAATAAGGCGCGTACAGCATCCATTATTATTATTATTATTATTATTATTATTATTATTATTATTATTATTATTATTATTATTATTATTATTATTATTATTATTATTATTATTATTATTATTATTATTATTATTGTTGTTGTTGTTGTTGTTGTTGTTGTCATCATCATCATTATTATTAGTAGTAGTAGTATTATTATCATTATTATTATCAGTAGTAGTAGTAGTAGTAGTAGTAGTAGTAGTAGTAGTAGTAGTAGTAGTAGTAGGTATCGGAGACCTCGAACTTGCTGCTACCTAAACACATGCCTTCTCATATTTGGAACGGAGATAACCCTGTCAACGTTTGACCCTATTGTTGCTGTGGAATGTAAACCAGAGCTAAGGGACAGAACTACAGCTAATGGACATTAAGGGACATAACTACAGCTAAGGGACATAACTACAGCTAAGGGACATAATTGCCGCTAAGGGACGTAACTACAGCTAAGAGACATAACTATAGCTAAGGGACCTAACTACAGCTAAGGGAGGTAAATACAGTTTAAGTCGACCAATATAGAGCGACATTTTGACGGGAGATACTCCTAATCAGTTCCATCCTAAAACCCAATGGAACAATCCCTTCTGTATTTTTAAAACAAATTGTTTGTATTTTTTAGTGTGTGCGTGTTTTGTGTGTGTGTGTGTGTGTGTGCGTGTGTGTGTGTGTGGGTGAAGGAGAAGAATAATTAATATACTTTTTTAAAAACTTTGTATTTGTGTCTCTTCGCCAGAGACATTTCATTGTTATTATTTGTGAAAGGATAACACTTACGAATGTAAACTTTGCATGTGAGTGCTCTTTATGTTCTCCATGTTTTGTTTTGCTTGTCTCGTCAATAATAATAACATTCTGTTTACACCAAACACAACTGTTTGAGGGAAAAGAATAGTGTTGATGATTATTAGTTTACGTTGACCACAACTATCAAATTTAAAAGTTTTGTTTCTTCTCTGTTTCATGTGATGTTGCTGTTAATGATCCACAAATCAGGTAAGCATTTTAGTAGTAGTAGTAGTAGTAGTAGTAGTAGTAGTAGTAGTAGTAGTATTTGTAGTAGTAGTAGTAGTAGTAGTAGTAGTAGTAGTTGTTGTTGTTGTTGTTGTTGTTGTTGTTCTTCTTCTTCTTCTTCTTCTTCTTCTTCTTCTTCTTCTTCTGCTTCTTCTTCTTCTTCTTCTTCTCCTCCTCCTCCTCTTTCTTCTTTTTATACTTCTACTACTTGCTGTTGTTGTTGTTGTTGTTCTGCGTTTTTATTTTTTTATTTGTTGTTGTTGTTCTTGTTGTTGTTGTTGTTGTTCTTCTTCTTCTTCTTCTTCTTCTTCTTCTTCTTCTTCTTCTTTTTGTTGTTGTTGTTCTTCTTCTTTTTGTTGTTGTTGTTGTTCTTCTTCTTCTTTTTGTTGTTGTTGTTCTTCTTCTTCTTTTTGTTGTGCTTATTCTTCTTTTTGTTGTGCTTATTCTTCTTTTTGTTGTTGTTGTTGTTCTTCTTCTTCTTTTTGTTGTTATTGTTGTTTTTCTTGTTGTTCTTCTTTTTGTTGTTGTTGTTGTTGTTGTTGTTGTTGTTGTTGTTCTTCTTCTTCTTCTTCTTCTTCTTCCTGTTGGCGCATTAGTGTAGTGGTGTGGACACAGGCTAGCAATGTTTGATGTTAAGCCACGAGGGAAAGGTTAGTACTTGGATGGTTGACCGTGCTTAGAAGGCAACCTCCAATCGACACAAAAAAGGTTTTGAAGCGCTCAACACGCCACAGTCCACCCAGCTGCGAATAGAGTACCTGGATCTTCTTACCACCGGGGGAGGTAAAGCAGGTTGATAGGAGGTGGGGGTGGAGAGGAGATAGGCATCGCCCTCATCAAGCTGGTCTAGAGAAAAGAGAGGTCCCTACGCTTCACCTTCCAACGACCGAAAGGTCACTGGACACCCCTTCACCTTTGATGAGGAAGGAATTGTATACTTCCACTTCTCACCGTATGCGTAATTTAGAGGTTTGGGTTTTACTACTCGCTGCGTTCACCCCCGTTCATAAAACTGCACCCTGCGCCTACATCTTGATATTGAAGATTTTACTACTATCCCACGTGTCTTTCCCCCCGGCGTCCGACTTCGACGTTTCCTACAAAAAGACTGTTTCCACCCTCAAAGGCTAACACGCTAGAGAGTATTGACACAGACGAGAAAGTCTGTTGGTTGTCGGTGGAGGTTTGATGTCCGAGGATTAGTACAGAGGCATAATTATATGAGAGGATGATGCGGGAGAGGTCCCGCTGAATGAGAGAGATAGGGGGGGGGGGAAGGAGAGAGGGAGAGATGATCCAGATTGTATGAGGGATTGGGGTGGGATGTTGCTGTTGTTGTTGCTGCTGATGTTGCTGCTAATAATGTTGATGAGAGACGGGCTTACAGACGAGGGCGGGAGAGAGAGAGAGACAGACAAAGAAACAAGCAGAAACGTGCAGACCAGGAAAGGAAAGAGATAATCCAGAAGAACATTATCAAGGGAGAGCAACAAAGGGCCTGAAGGTCGTAACACACGGGTTGTTTACTTCCCCTTGCAATGGTTATCGCAGGGCTCTGTTTGAAATGAAATTCGCATTCACTGTTTAATAAATTACATGACATCAATTTTTCTTTTTTTAAAGAAAAGAGTAACGTGGTAGGAATTTCCACAGTTCGTCTATGTTTCCGATACCCGTTATTTTCATAAGATTTGTGTTAAGGGTTGACTCGATACCCGGGAAAACGTATTTTTCATTTCACCATAGCTAGATATAAAATATATATGTAGTAGGAATTCGCCATAAGGGTGCACAACAGAGGAGACTGGAGTGACTGGTTGCGCTGGCGCTAGTGTGTATTATTTGAGAGGCTGGTGAAGAGGAGAAAGAGGATGATTTTGATGATGATGATGATGGTGACGATGATGACGACGATGATTAGGATGATGATGACGATGATGATGATGATGACGATGACGACCACCTCGATGATGACGACTATGAGGATGATGATGATGCCGTCTACTGAATGCGTGAATGCTGAATGATGTATGCTGTAGAGGAGAAAGCGGAGGACGTAGAGATATTTAGTTGGTCAGTTTGTTAGTTAATCATCGTTTATATAAATGACGATGAGGAGAACGATGATGCACAAAACAGGAACGACGGTCAGTTACCACGAGCAAACGAATGATATAACAACTTCTTCTTCTTCTTCTTCTTCTTCTTCTTCTTTTTCTTTTCTTCTTCTTTTCTTCTTCTTCTTCTTCTCCTCCTCCTCGTTCTCGGCGCAGTCTACTTCACCTCTTCGTCTCCTTGCATAAAAATGTGTCTTTGTGATGGGCAGTTGGTCAAATGTCTTTCGTCGCATCATTGCGAAGTGATTATTCTGCCATAACCATTAATTTTGTTCACCTTCTGCCTAACAAAACTGATTTTTCCACAAAGGCCGAAAGCTCTTAAAAAACGCTTAACGTAACTCTCTCCAATCTTTCACCCTGTAACACGCGGATTTTACGTTAAATTAAATATTTATATACGTAACTATAAATATATAATCTAATGAAATTCGTGTGGCTGTCTGACGTTCAGTCTAAGGGTGTATGTTCTATCTTTACAAACAAGGACGAAGACTACACAGTTATCTTTCTTTGCCCTTCTGTTACCCTGTTTCCTCACTCATACATTTATAACAACATTAAATCATACAATTCTTATTTACCATATAAAGGATGATCACAACAAATACACAGTCAGTGGCTTATGTGGAGGTCATTGTCTCTCTCTTGAGACGTCAATTGCCTCTACACTATGTTCTGATAATTCACTTTCATTATTGAGACACTGAAGAATTGTTGGAGTTTTCTGGTCTCTCAGTATTAAGTAGGCCTAATAATGATGTTACTCACTGTCTTCGCAGACAATCACTAGACTAGGAACAGATAGCTACCCCAAAGAAACACTTAGGTGATCCCGTATCTCTAGTCTACCCCTTGGGGTCATGAGCAATCTTGCCACTGTAGATTGTTCTAACCTATAAAGGGAAAAGTGAAAGCCCCAGTTGAAAACCTGTCTTTCCTTTATAGGCATGACAGATTCACTGCGGCAACAGTACCCCCGTTGGCGTGCCGGGGGTTTCAGTATAAATAGTATCCCCACTTTCTGGAAATTTAGTGCTTTAAATTCCCACTGTCGCTGTCTTCCTCATTTGCTCTTTCCCATTCCTGCTCTGTCCTATCACTCTGCTATAGCACTGTTGCAAAACTAGTGCAGATAGAGTTATCCGGCCCTGCCTTCACCTATGCCACGTACACCGGCTAGTTCCGGTTGAATATTAAGCATGGCAGCACGTAGACGGAAGACTTGTGGCGGAGAAAAACAGTATTGCGTTTGCTGCCCTAATTTCGCAGGAAAAGTAATTGAAGGGCGCATTGTCAAGTTACACACATTACCAGCTAACAAAACACTGAAACGATTGTGGGAACAACGTTTGCGACTGATTCGGAAAGATTACAACAATGTAAAATAAGATTCAAGATTCTTTATTGTCCAAACACAAGGCATGGATATTTGTTTAGCAGTGCAATAAGGAAGGAGATAACAACATCAAAATTATTACAAACATGGACATTCAATATTGATACATTTGATATACTATCAAAAACAACTTCCATACCAAAATACAAATCTATAAACACTAACACACATGCATAAACAGATAACCAGCCACATACCCATGCGTACACATTTAACACATTTGCTCTGTGGGTTCGGGCATTAAATAGAATAGACCCAACGTTTCCCGGCGTGTCGTAAGAGGCGACTAACAGGGGTGATGTTAGCACGGCATCACTGGGCGAAAGTCTTCTACACAGAAGTCACCGGCCAGGGCGGAGGAACCTCACGTTACTACAGGTTCAACGACCATGTGCTCAGGGCCAAGGCGAGCCACACTGTATTCGTGGATTTCGGCTGTGGCCAACAGCCTGGAGAGGATTGGGCACCGCCAGGTCTTTTTTGCCCAAGACACACTACATGATGACACAATCCACTAATTCCATACCGGATCGGTCGTCGCCCGGGCCGTCACCCGGCACAAGGACCGCGCCTTCCGTTGGCCACCAGGACGGAGGTGTTAAGTATGCTACTGATGGACAATTTAGCATGATCCGCACGAGAAACAACATCATCATAGGAACCTGGAACGTCAGGACCCTAAATGCGGAAGGAAAATTAGAAGAACTGGCCCACGAGTTGGACCACTATCGATGGAACGTTCTAGGTATCAGCGAACTGCGATGGAAAGGCCTAGGTGAAACAACGACCGACAAAGGCCACAAGCTCTATTTCAGCGGTAGGGATGACAGGCACGAACACGGCGTTGGATTCTTGGTCCACAAGAACATTCTAGCGACTGTCATGGGTTGCCGCCCAGTCTCCAGTAGACTCATTACCATCCGTCTGAGAGCAGCCCCTTTCAACATCACCATCATCCAGGCCTACGCCCCAACATCAGACTATGACGACAGCGAAGTGGAGGATTTTTATGAAAATCTACAGGCGGTCCTTGACCAAGTGCCGAAGAAGGACATAGTCATAGTGCAAGGCGACTGGAATGCCAAGGTTGGCCAAGATGCGCACCGCAACTGGGGAGACACATGTGGACCCCACTGCAACAACGAGACAAATGACAGGGGTCTGAGACTCTTGGAGTTTGCCAGATACAACAATCTGGTACTGGCAAACACGCTTGGTCTCCACAAAAACTCCAGACGATGGACATGGCACAGTCCTGGCGGGGAGCATCACAACCAAATAGACTACATCATGGTCAAGAAACGCTTCAGATCAAGCATCAACATTGGCAGGACACGTACTTTTCCAGGAGCAGACATCGGAAGTGACCACGATCTCGTGATGATGTCTTTCCGGCTCCACTTGAAGAGAGTAAATACAGCAAAGTGCACTAGACTGAAGTTCGACCTGGACAAACTGCAAGACCCGGAGGTGGCAGAACTATTTCAGGCCACAATTGGAGGGAAATTTGCACCACTGCTCATTTTGGGAGCTGGTGAAGTAGATGTCAACACCATGACCACCACCTTCAACTCAGCTGTGACAGATGCCGCCACTGAGATCCTTGGCAAGCACCGACCAAAGAAGAAGCTGTGGATCACACCTGAACTTTTGGATCTGTGTGATAAACGAAGAGAGATGAAAAAGAAAAAGAACACCTCACAGGGAGCTGATGTCTACCGAAAAATCAACAATGACATCCGAAAAGGCATGCTCACAGCAAAGGAGAACTGGATAGAAGATCAATGCCAGGAAATAGAGAACAGTCTGAACAAGAACAACAGCAAGAAGGCCTACCAGACTGTGAAGCGACTGACAAGTGTCAAACAGCCCAAAGTCTCCACTATCCAAAGCAAGTCTGGCATATGCCTTACAGAAGAACAAGAAGTCTTGGATAGATGGACAGAGTACTGCTCTGACCTTTACAACCATACACCAAATGGAGACCCATCAGTTCTAGCATGTCCAGAGAACAGAGAAGAAGAAGAAATCCTCCCAATTCTCCGGGAAGAAGTTGAGGCAGCAGTGCAAGCGCTAAAGAAAGGGAAGTCAGCAGGAGTGGACAACATACCCGCGGAACTGTTACAAGCAGGAGGAGAAGCGATGATTGATGCCCTCACCATTATCTGTAACAAGATCTGGCAGAGTGGGGAGTGGCCTATACCATGGACCCAGTCGCTTGTCATCACTCTTCCCAAAAAAGGTAACCTTCAGGAGTGTGAAAATTACCGCACCATCAGCCTCATCAGCCATCCCAGCAAGGTCCTCCTGAAAATAATACTCAACAGGTTGAAACCCCAAGCTGAACAAATCATAGCTGAAGAACAAGCAGGATTCAGGGCAGGGCGAAGTACCACTGAGCAGATTTTCAACCTCAGAATAATCTGTGAGAAATACCTACAGCACCAACAACATCTATATCATGTGTTCATAGACTTCAAGAAGGCGTTTGACCGAGTCTGGCATGCAGTTCTATGGGCAACAATGAAAGTGTACAACATCAGCCCAAAAATTATTGAAGTCATCAAAAGCCTGTATGACAAGGCTACCAGTGCAGTCCTCCACAACAGAGCCATCGGGAATTGGTTCAGAACAACAATCGGTGTGCGTCAAGGATGCCTACTCTCTCCAACACTCTTCAACATCTTCCTAGAGCGCATCATGTCGGATGCTCTTGCAGACCATGAAGGCACAGTCAGCATAGGGGGTAGAGCAATCTCCAATCTTCGTTTTGCAGATGACATTGATGGATTGGCTGGAGAGGAACAAGAACTTGAACAGCTGGTACAGAGGCTTGACACCACCTCCAAAGCCTATGGAATGGAAATAAGTGCAGAGAAGACCAAAATGATGACCAACAACACCAATGGCATCAATACGGACATCAAAGTCCAAGGCCAATCCCTCGACACAGTGCATAGCTTCAAATATTTAGGAGCCATTGTATCAGACAATGGGTCCCGACAGGAAGTCCTCTCCAGGATCGCACAAACAACTGCTGCCCTGACAAGGTTGAAGCCCATTTGGAAAGACAGAACCATCAGTCTACATTCCAAAGTAAGACTGCTGCGCTCTCTGGTCATCTCCATCTTCCTATATGCTTGCGAAGCATGGACCCTCACAGCAGATCTCCAACGAAGAATACAAAGCATGGAGATGAGGTGCTACAGAAGACTTCTGGGCATTTCCTATACCCAACACATCACCAACGACGAAGTCCGACAGACCATCACACAAGCTATTGGACAACATGATGACCTGCTAACAGTGGTGAAGAAACGGAAACTTCGGTGGTATGGCCACGTCACCAGATCATCAGGCCTTGCAAAGACTATTCTGCAAGGCACAGTGCAAGGAGGTAGAAGAAAAGGGAGACCGAAAAAGAGGTGGGAGGACAACATTCGAGAATGGACTGGTTTGACACTGAGCGAAGCCATCAGGGCTGCTGAGGACAGAGAAAGATGGAGTATGCTGGTTAAACGATCATCTGTGGTGCCCCTACGACCTTCGGGTTACGGGACAGGATAGGATAGGATAATTATTCCACAGTATATGTATACACAACTACAACACTCACCCATTCTTCCATGCCTTAGATCCATCCTAGATCATAATAATAATAATAATAATAATAATAATAATAATAATAAGAGTAATAATACAAAATAATCATCATAATATTAATAATAATCGTAATCATTAGAGTAATTTATAATTATAAAAATAATAATAATAACAATGCAACTACAACTAATAATAATAATAATAATAATAATACAACAGCAGCACCAACAGACAACTAATAATTAATATATGGTAATAATGATAATAATAATAACAATACTACTACAACTAATAATAATAACAACTGAAAGACTGAAAATAATAAGACATAATTGCAGTTGCTTCACTGAATTAAAAACAAAAATTATTCTACTGTATAATAATGTTATCTTCTAGATAAACTGCAAAATTAACATTTCTCAATTAAAAAATTAAAGCAAAGAAAAAGAAAGAGACTTCGAATTTCTCGTGAATGTAGGTCACTGACAAACGAATTAGGCCTACTGAACAAACAAATCAGCAATCAATGTTTAGGCAAGCAGCCACCCTGAGTAAAATTTGAACGATTGTACAAGAGAAATATAATTTATATAACCCTGCATCTTTCTTGCTTCAACCGGAACTAGCCGAAACCCAAGGGCCGCAACCGATCCGCCACTTTCGCTTTCATTATGAAACAGTGCTATACTATCTTCTTCTTCACTAGATCAATGACCTACCTTTTTTCTTGAAAACTCTCCCTGGACAAGACTCCTTGTTTGTGTATGAGGTCTGTTGGATCAGCTTGGGAGTATTGGACGCTTTCTGCCGGGTGGTCACTAGGGCTTCCTATGATGTTATTAGTTAGCAATATAGGCATTTTATATGTATGTGTTTTGTTGATAATTTATAATGATGTTTGTATTCTATTTTGTTTTTGTAACCGGGGGTTCGAGTAGTTGGGGTAAAGCCTCAGCCGTCCCCTGCGTGGGATGTCTTTATTGTAAAGTGACTGGCCGGTGGAGGGCGTTCAGTTTTCCCACTAGGGTTGTTTCAGCAGATCTTTTATGCGGATCGGGGGTTGTCCGGTCCTGATTTGGCTCGGAAGAGTCCGCTGGACCTAAAGCAACAATTAATCAATCAATCAATCAATCTCTAGTCTGGGGACTTTCTTCGCCCACCGTTGCCGCACGTCTGCACTAGTGATGGTTGGTCGAAGGAGAGATAGCCGGCGTTGATGGAGACCACATCCGGTTTTGTAGACGGACGTCACAGGGTCATCTCCATCAGCCACATACCAGGAAGTTGCCACTCCAAACCGGCCGCTGTGTACAACATTTATACAATGGTAAATTTGTGCTCTTATGCTTAAAGAGTGTATATGCGTCTTTGACACATTATTATATTTCAGAGTGCTTGAAGATAATTTCCTTCGTAGAATGTCTTCTCTATGACAATACTTATAGCCACTTCAAACACTGTGTAGCCCTACATCACAATTGGCTATGAGCCAAACTTTATAATCACAGCTCACTTTTAATTTATAACAGATTTACTACACATTCATTCATCATTAGTATAAATTACACAACTGAATTTACATTTCTATTTCAGCCCCATATATGTTCACATATGAATGAATACAACATGGCATCAAAATTATAAACTGTATCACCATATTATAATAAATACATGTATAAATACGGTATTTACACTATTTACCGTACTTCCTTCAAACAATGGATTCTTCTGCAACCCAATCAAAATAATACATAAAAAAAAAAAAAAAATACTTTCCATTATCGTCAGAATAGCTTCACAGCTTATTATAAATAACTAATCATAATAATAAATACCTGTATTCAAGATACAGCTAACTGTTCCAATAGAGAAATCCCGATTTCCTAGAGCTCCAAAGAACACGTCTTTCTCCTTTAACTGGTATGTAGTCTACTCTCCGAATAACATCAGCTCACTCTAATATTTAAATTTAGACATGCCAACTTCCGCATTTACGCTAGTGACGTCCAAACGTCTATTCATACAAACGTATACGAAATGCGTTCGATACACACCCGTTTGCTTCCACCTCATCATCCCTCTCGTCCTAGCTATACGTACCGTAATCATTGTCCCAGACCCTCCATCCCACTCACCCATACCTGCATCCCCCATGCAATGGCAATTCTAATGAACACTCCAGTATCCACCACCCATACCAACAGATTCTAATGATATGTCAACCCATGCTTCTCATCCCCCATACTACTACTACTACTACTACTACTACTACTACTACTACTACTACTACTACTACTACTACTACTACTACTACTACTACTAGTTATAGATGCTATATACGCCCCAAATCACCAATCAGACTCAAAGTACGGCGATCTGTACCAACATACACGCTCACGAGTTGCACCCACTCTTTCACCCACAACAAACACACACCTATCATCCAAACATGTGGTGTAAAGGCAGGGAGATCGCTATTAGAAGACGGAAAGGAAATCGAATTTTTATTTTTGGAATGTGTATATTACTGCACCCAAATCCAATATTGAAGCGAGGGAGAAAACCTCGGTGACCTCAATAGCCTCCTACCTCATATACGTTCGCCCCTTGCGGGAACCGAACCTGCGACCTTCGGCGTAGGAACCCGGCGACTAATCCACTGGGCAACGAGGCCACACCCTATCGTTGTGTCCCCTTTCCCCCTCCACCCCCCCCCCACCTCCCAACCCCCAAAATCTACGTCCATCATAACACCACCATCTCGTCTTGTGACAATTTTTGCAATCTCTCCACTGCTCCACCCGGTACCCTGCATATACACTCCCTGTCCATGGCAACAGTAATCTTCCGATATCGATTAGCTATCGATTATTGCAGGGCTCCCTTCCGCCGAATAAACTTCTATCATCATTATCAGCCCATCAAAGTCGCCGCTGCAGCACCAGCAACAACAGCCACCGCCGCCGTCCCCCACCACTATCTGAGCAGATGATGGCCAGCCATTTTCATCTCACAGCGCACGAGGTGGAGGAGTAGATAATGCAGGGTGAAGAGATTTTAAAAAAGATTAGAACATTTATTTAATCATTTTTATTTGGTGCTTTTTCCGGCTCAAGAGCCGCTTAAGGCAAAGGCGTTGGCTGATGCAGGGGACCTAACTCCAGCTGTCCTAAGCGCCCACTGGCAGCTCAGACAACTAAGCACATTCGGAAGAGTCCGCTGGACCTAAAGCAATAATCATGTAGTGTAATGTAACTAAACACAATTCTGGGAGACCCGGAGGGAGAGAGGGAAAAGAGGATAAGAGATTCCTTCTGAGGAATAAGTCTTCTTTTCTTTCTTTTTTTTTAGCGAAAAAGGGTTAATAAAGAGGATGACGACGAGAAGGAGGTGGAGAGAAACATATTTTAAAAAAGAAGAGAATCGCAGAATTAAAGAGGAGAAGGTGGAGAAGACAGTAGTAAATGAGGGCAATAGTAAAAAGATGAAGAAAGATGGAGTTTTCATTATCGACCATTGTTTGCATTGCGAGTTGAATGACCTGCGGGGGATATTGATGAGACAGCAGTTAGAGATGGAGACAGTAAGAGATTGCCTGCTGTGCGATGTAAAAGGATTTTACAATAAAGCGCCGAGTGGTGAACGAGCCGACAGCGGGAAGATGGTGTTTACCGCTGATTTGGAGATTGGTTTGTTGAACTGGACTTGGGACGGTTGATGATAAATCTGAGAGAGAGTGAGAGAGAAGGGAGGGGGGGAAGAGAGACAGACAGACAGACAGAGAGGATGGCAGTAGGAGAGCTGATTTTGGGAGATACTATTACTATTACTACTACTACTACTACTACTACTACTACTACTACTACTACTACTACTACTACTACTACTACTACTACTACTAATGTAGCACTTTTTCCTAATTATATTTTATTTTAAAGCGCAGATGGAAGAGCTGTGTTTGTGAGAAAACTGGCATGATAGATTGGATAAAAGTGGGAAAGCTGTGTTTGTGAGAAAACTGGCATGGGAGATTGGATAAAAGTGGGAGAATTGTGTTTGTGAGAAAACTGGCATGAGAGATTGGATAAAAGTAGGATAGCTGTGTTTGTGAGAAAACTGGCATGAGAGATTGGATACAAGTGGGAGAATTGTGTTTGTGAGAAAACTGGCATGAGAGATTGGATAAAAGTGGGAGAATTGTGTTTGTGAGATAACTGGCATGGGAGATTGGATAAAAGTGGGAGAATTGTGTTTGTGAGAAAACTGGCATGAGAGATTGAATAAAAGTGGGAGAATTGTGTTTGTGAGAAAACTGGCATGGGAGATTGGATAAAAGTGGGAGAATTGTGTTTGTGAGAAAACTGGCATGAGAGATTGGATAAAAGTGGGAGAATTGTG
>CM072526.1:20661948-20791948 GCA_036898135.1 Oncomelania hupensis | reverse complement strand
TGCGTTCTTTCCGTCAAAAAATCACTTTCCGATTCCTACATTCTTAAATAAACCCAGTTGTGATGTATTGCAAGTATGTGGGCGCGTGTGGCTTTGTGTGATGTAATGCAAAACCTTTGGACGCTTTTATACAATAAAATGTGTGCGTGCGTACATTTCTCTCTCTCTCTCTCTCTCTCTCTCTCTCTCTCTCTCTCTCTCTCTCTCTCTCTCTGTGCGTGCGTGCAGGTATACTTTCTTGTTTGTGTGTTTGGAGTGGTGGGTATTGATATATATAATCAAGAAAGGTAATAACCTTGCTCTCATACATGTAGATTGGACACGAAAAGCTGAAAACTGGCTTTCAATGTGCTTCTAATTCTCATTGAGCTTAATGAGCTTGAGAGAATTTATTATAAATGTTTGTATGTTTGTGTGTGCGTTTGTGTGTGTGTTTGTGTGTGTGAATGTGTATGCGAACGTCCTTGTGTACGTATTTATGCATTTGCGAGTATCTGTCTGCTTCTCTGTGTGTATGTGTTCATGCGTGAGTGCGTGCGTGTGAGCGTGCGTGCGCGCGTGGGTGCATTAGGGGTGGGGGTGTTCTGTGTGCGCATGTGTGTGTGATATATCGCAACAAAAGGGGTGTGGGACAGTGACGTCAAACGCATGGTTCTCGCCTCTCCAAAACTCATTAATATCGCTTAACAAGTGCAAAATGAATGTTGCGGGATATAACTTGAAAGCAAGGCTTCTGCGACCGACAGAGGTGTCAGATTAAGTTTTAAAATGAAAAGAAAAATAATAACTGGAAGAAGAAGAAGAAGAAGAAGAAGAAGAAGAAGAAGAAGAAGAAGAAGAAGAAGAAGAAGAAGAAGAAGAAGAAGAAACAAAAAAAGAAGTAGATGATGATGATGACTATGTAGATGATGTTGATGATGATGATGATGATGATGATGATGATGATGTTGATGATGATGACGATGATGATCATGATCATGATGAAGATGATCATGATGAAGACGGAGGTCGACGATGACGAGCTGGAGGAGATGAAGGACGATAAGGAGGAGGAAGACTGTCTCTGGATAAAACGTAATGTCAGATTATTTTTTTTAAGTATTAAGAAAAAAATGAATAGGAAGATGAGAAAGAGAAGAAGGAGAAGGAAGAAAAAAAGAAGACGACGACGGTCGGGGGTGGGGAGGGGAGGGGGGGAGGAATAAGAAAATTTTCGTTGGATAAAACTTACTTTGAGAAAAGAAATATAAAATAATAACTGGAGGAGGAAGAGGAGTAGGAAACAGAATTTTGTTGTATCCAGGTTGAAACTTTGAATTCTAAAGCATGGTTGCTGCCAAAAATGGCGCTTTCAGGCTAAATGGAAAATTAAAATTTAAAAAGAATTACAACTGGATGAGGAAATTTTATTTAGAAGAAACGGTGGAGGAGGAGAACATGAAGAAGGAGAAGGAAGAGAAGAAGAAGGAGAAGAAGAAGGAGAAGGAGAAGAAGAAGAAGAAGAAGAAGAAGAAGAAGAAGAAGAAGAAGAAGAAGAAGAAGAAGAAGGAGAAGAAGAAAAAGAAGAAGAAGGAGGAGGAAAAGGAGAAGGAGAAGGAGAAAATGAAGAAGAAGAAGGAGAAGAAGAAGAAGAAGAAGAAGAAGAAGAAGAAGAAGAAGAAGAAGAAGAAGAAGAAGAAGAAGGAGAAGGAGAAAATGAAGAAGAAGAAGAAAAAGAAAAAGAAGAAGAAGAAGAAGAAGAAGAAGAAGAAGAAGAAGAAGAAGAAGAAGAAGAAGAAGAAGAAGAAGACGAAGACGAACAAGACGAAGAAGACGAAGAAGAACGAGAACAAGAAGAAGAACAAGAACAAGAACAAGACGAAGAAGAAGAAGGAGAAGGAGAAGAAAAAGAAGAAGAAGGATGCCAGAGCACCCAAAAAATTGAATTGCAAGGTGTGAAGGTGTCACTTTCACGTTTGACGCAAAATATGCCGTCTTCTGCATAATGGTGAGCGCGTTTTGCATAAAAAAATAATAATAAAATAATTATATTTTATAAAAGCACCATCCCCTCCCAGGATCCCAACTCCTTCCAATCCACATACACATCTATTTCTCTCTCTCTTCTCTTCTCTTCTCTTCTCGCCCACTCCCCGCTCTCTACTCTCTACACACATAACTAATCAATTCGTATGAGGAAAAAAAACAAGTTAAAGCGGGTAAACGGTTTTTCAAGATGTCGCAGTTGAAGGAAGAATGGAGTCTTTAGCTGGCGTTCTGTTATTTTAGGAGATCGTTTTGTTGTTATTGTTGTTGTTGTTGTGTTGTTGTTTTAAATAAATTGTGTCTAATGTTTATTTTCACTAAGTAAACTTGTTTAAACATCATTTCGAAATGGTTTTTGTTTTAGCTTTCTTTATGTAGACTGGTTTTGCAAAGAATGAGAGTAGAAGGAGAAAGATGCGAGAAGGATGAGGAGAAGAAGAAGGAGGAAAGAAAGAAAGAAAGAAAGAAAGACATGGGGAAAGGGAGAATAAAGAGAAGAAGACTATCACTAAAACGCGACAATACCTCTACCACCACTATCTCCAACAACAACAGCAATAACAGAGAGGTCACAATTTTCCGTAAGAAAATTCATTGACACTGGATTTTATTTTCCTTCATAAAAATGACAGTCCTGTGAGAGTGTTCAATCGTCATTTCTTCCCAGTGAAGGAACGTTCTCTTTGTCAGATTCCTTTGATTTTCCTGTAGTTCAATTGAAGATGAGAGTATAAACCGAGGTCTAGTCTGTGAACGCACGCATTCAATCGCATGGACTTAAAAGATCCTGACGCCCATGTCCTAGACGGATGAGTGCCGACTACACAAATACACCAAGCACTTCTACTCAACCCCGGTCGCGCAGTATAGTGCTCAGTTGTCTAGGCGTTAGACTATGTGCCCACAGGCTGTAAGTGGGCGCCTCGGCAGCTTGAGTTAGACCATGTATCGGCCAGCGCCTTGAGCAGCTCTTGAGCTGGAAGAGGGCACTATATAAAAGTGATTACATAAACAAATAAATAGCGATAAAAGTGTGTGTACCCTTTGGCCAGGTTTGTATCGATCGATAGATGTATTTCATACAAGAACGACAGCTAAAGGGAAAGTTGTTCAATTTCGCACAAAACTGGCTGTTTACTTTTACAGCAATGGAAAATGTCCAGAAGTAAAACTTAAGGATTTAAAAGAAGAAAAAACAAATATTGCAGACAAGAAAGACAGTTTAGGGAAATTCGTTTCGGTTGAGCACAAACAAAGCGGCTGTTTACTTTGCAGCAATGGAAAAAGTCAAAATGTGATTCTTGAGGATTGTGTGGGCGTGTGTGTGTGTGTGGATGTGTGTGTAGGTGCGTGTGTGTGTGTGTGTGTGTGAAAGAACAAAAATCGTCTTTTGTCAGTCACCTCGAATAAGTGTTCGTATGGTGTAGTCATGGCGTATAGGGTCCAGCGGACTGCAAGCCGCCGAATGTGGACCACAGCTAACTAAAATGTGTGTGTGTGTGGAGGGTGGGTGTATGTGTGTGTAGTGTGTGTCTGTCCACGCCTGTGCGCGCTGGTGTCAGTCTGTCTGCCCGAGTATTTGTATTTCTGCATGTCTCTGTCTGCCTGTGCTATAGGCATGGAGTAAGGAGGGATGGAGAGGTGGGGGAAGGGGGGGGGGGTGTAGAAGCAAAGTGACATTTCGGCAGGCCCAGTAGCCGTGTGCGGAAGTGATTATTGGCAGGGCAGTTGAGAAGATCGATACAGTGAGCCTTTCAGCCAATTCTACTCTATCGATTAAGCAGTGGGGGCACCATGCGGGAAGGGATTTGGGGGAATGAGGGGGGAAAGAATGGATTGGACGGGAGATAGAAGGTATAGAAGATAGTTTCTCCTTTTCATTCTTCTTCTTCTTCTTCTTCTTCTTCTTCTTCTTCTTCTTCTTCTTCTTCTTCTTCTTCTTTTTCTACTTCTTCTTCTTCTTCTTCTTCTTCTTCTTCTTCTTCTTCTTCTTCTTCTTCTTCTTCTTCTTCTTCTTCTTCTTCTTCTTCTTCTTCTTCTTCTTCTTCTTCTTCTTCTTCTTCTTCTTCTTCTTCTTCTTCTTCTTCTTCTTCTTCTTCTTCTTCTTCTTCTTCTTTGTCTTCTTCTTCTTCTTCTTCTTCTTCTTCTTTGTCTTCTTCTTCTTCTTCTTCTTCTTCTTCTTCTTCTTCTTCTTCTTCTTCTTCTTCTTCTTCTTCTTCTTCTTCTCTTCTTCTTCAACTATGTTTCTAACTCTTCTTCCTCTTCCATTTATTTTTTTAATGTTTTTTTTTTCAACTTATTCTGAATTGAAAGCGCCATTGTTCGCAGCAACATGCTTTAAAGATTGAAGTTTCATCCAACAACATTTTTCTTCCTCTTTCTCCACTTCCCCCTTTAGTTATTATTTTATAGTTCTTTTCTCATGTTAAGTTTTACCCAGCGAAATTCTTCTTCTTCCTCCACCGTCATCGTCTCCTTCTTCTCCTTCTCCTGCTACTTCTTCTTCTTTTCTTCTTCTTCTTCTTCTTCTTCTTCTTCTTCTTCTTCTTCTTCTTCTTCTTCTTCTTCTTCTTCTTCTTCTTCTTCTTCTTCTTCTTCTTCTTCTTCTTCTTCCTCTTCTTCTCCTCCTCCTCCTCCTTTTTCTTCATGGGGATGATGCTGCATTATCCTTCAAGGTTTACGATATTGAGAAGTTATGAGTTTGTATTACATCCACATATGATGATAGCTGTTGTTAACTTCAAATATACCCCCGTTGGGGTGCCGGGGATTTCAATAGAAATAGTATCCCCACTTTCTGGAAATTTAGTGCTTTAAATTCCCACTGTCGCTGTCTTTCTCATTTGCTCTTTCTCATTCCTGCTCTTTTCTATCAATCTGCTATACTATCGTTTTCTTCGCTAGACCAGTCTCCTACCTTTTTTCTTGAAAACTCTTCCGGGACAAGACTCCTTGTTTGTGTATGAGGTCTGTTGGATGAGCTTGGGAATATTGGACGCTTTCTGCCAGGTGGTCACTATGGCTTCCTATGATGTTATTATTTAGCAGTGTAGGCATTCTATATGTATGTGTTTTGTTGATAATTTATAATGATGTTTGTATTCTATTTTGTTTTTGTAAACGGGGGTTCGATAAGTTGGGGATGAAGCCTCAGCCGTCCCCTGCGTGGGATGTGTTTATTGTAAAGTGACTGGCTGGTGGAGAGCTTTCGGTTTTACCACTAGGGTTGTTTCAGCAGATCTTTTATGCGGATCGGGGTTTGTCCGGTCCTGATTTGGCTCGGAAGAGTCCGCTGGACCTAAAGCAATAATAATGTAATGTAATGTAACTTCAAATATACCCAAAAAAAAGAACAAAAAAAAGAAATGAAATTGTTTCCATAACAGTTCTACCAGAGTCGGTTCTCAGTTAGTTAGAAGGCGGGTTATAAAGTTGAGATTGTTCAATGAAACTAACCCAGCCCACCTTAGAGTGCAGATAAATTGTGGTAGTTTAAGTTTTATGTTGTACTCATTAGCTCTGTTTTTTTCTGCTGTAACAATGAATGTTATTTGATATGTGAAATTGCCGTGGTTGGGTTTGACGGCAACAGCCGTGACAAGTTTTTCTGCTGAAACGATGAATGTTATTTGACATGCAAAATTGGTATGGTTTGGTTTGAAGGCAACGTTCGTCACGGATGAGATAGCTGGGGGAAGTCGGGAGGATTAAGAACCTTAAATTGCATTTCTTAACGAAGCGTGTCGTCCTCATTATTATACTACTCAAAATAATTGAAGGGCCACTCTCATATTTAATTTAGTTTAATTATTTTTTGCTGCTATCAATAATATCGCTTATATTGCTTATTTCAAAACTTATCCTGTAAAGTAACATTCAAGACAATCTTATTCTGACAAGTAATCACATGTGTGAGTTTTGAACTTTCTGCACTGAGTTGAAAAACAAACCCAATTTTTACCAAAAAATGACCCTAATTTACTGTTGTCTTGCTAATAAAGCAAAATTTTCAACTTTAAAAAGTGATTTGCACGCGAAAGGCTTGCATTTTCTGAGTTCAGTTCAACAATCGGCGCTTTTTTCTGGGTATAAATGGCAGCGCTTTTGCTGCTTTTCTAACCACGCCCCCTGATTTAAAGAGAGACCCATATGTCCAAGTGGCCCTTGTATTATTTTGAGTAGTATATAATTATGGAAGAGCTGTATACTGTCTCACTGTGTCTGTTTACATTGAGCCATACCCCTACTTCACTCCACCCCAACCCCAATGATATTAGATAGTGTGAATATAGAAGAGTTTATTCATCCACAATAACACTGCTACTACTACTACTACTACTACTACTACTACTACAACTACTACTAATACTACAACTACTACTACTACTACAACTACTACTACTACTACAACTACTACTACTACTATTAAGAATAGAATGGAGCAAATTGTTGGCTGGCATTCTATGCAGGTTCGTGGCAGTGACCTGCAGAAAGTGTCGTGGCGCTAGTAGCGGGCAACGTTGTGTGCCCTTAGCTCGCCTTACAGCCCGCCGGGCAAGGCATAAATATTAAAAAATCTCTCTTATGAAGGATAACATCAATCTATAAAATGTCCTAACGGGACAGTGAACGAGCATGTGAAGTCCATAATACTCTATTCGGTTACAATACTACTACTACTTGATGCTACTATATTATATGCGCCTTTCTCAAATCACCCATATAGTTCAATCAAAGCGCGGCGATCTGTAACCAACATGCACGCTCACATGTTTCACTCACTCCCACAAACACATCCAAAACACACCTCTAGCACTCAAAGGTGTGCTGTAACTAAAGGCAAGGAGATCGCAGTTAAAAGACGGATTGGAGCTATAAGTGTAGTTTCGAACGTGCAGATGGACTGCATTGAATATACCATTATTGATATTGTTAACAAAATTGTTTTTTTTTTAACTCTCAAAAACAGTATGAACAACTCAACTGTAAAAAGTCACTGGGGTCCCCGGCGACCTCACGATGCTTCAGTAGTAATTAAATATCCTTATCCCGTCCAGCTGATTTTATTTGTGTTCGTCTACATATTTATCTGGGAATTGAGCTAGCCTGTCAGCTTGACAAAAGGAGCGATGTACAGAGATTGAATAGAGATAGACAGACAGATTATTTAGTTATTTAATAATTCCCGGGCAATAGCTGTGGGACTGTTTATTTATATATTTATTTATTTATATATTTATTTAATCGTTCTTTTATAGCGCAGTTTCAGCTCAAGAGCTGCCTCAAGGCGCTGGCCAATACAGGATCTAACTTAAACCGCCCAAGGCGCCCACTTGCAACCTTTGGGGCGCATAGTCTAACGCCCAGATGACTGAGCACAATCCTGGGCGACCGGGGATGGGGAGAAGGGACCTAGTGCATGCTGGGTGTATTTTTGTAGCCGACACTCATCCGCTCGATGAAATGCCTGCACATGGATTCGCAGGCGAGCCGGTAAAAGAGGGAGAAACGGGGACAGACAGAAGGGGAGAGAGCCAGATAGATGGAGAGAGAGAGGGAGAAAGAGAGAGAGAATCAGGATCAAAATGTTTAATTGCATAAATGCCGATCGACCATTCTAAGAGAATCTGGAATTTCATACCATGGACTACAAGAGAATTAAATTACGAGAAGAGAGAGAGAGAGAGAGAGAGAGAGAGAGAGAGAGAGAGAGAGAGAGAGAGAGAGAGAGAGAGAGAGAGAGAGAGAGAGAGAGAGAGAGAGGTGAGGAGGAGGAGGGTAGTTTAGACATTAATGGAAAGACAATGTCAATGTGTTAAATTGTATTTCATAACAAGTGTCTTATTACATTCATTGGGATATTTTCTTTCAGAAGGGACCTTGATCCGGAAAAGTCAAGTGCGCTTTGCCAAATTACAGGGCTTACCGGGGTGGCGGTTTCATTTTCAGGGGCCGTCTTTCATAATATACTCTTTGATATATTCTTGTTGAACTTGAATTGTCAGACAAAAGCTTGTCTGAAGCGTTAAAGAATGCTAATTCCGAGAAGCGTAGGTACAGTGTTCCTCCCCTACCCCCATTCATCCTTCCCCCCACTTTCAAACCTCCCCCTTCAATAAAGGTATTGGAGACAGCCAATCAAACATGTTAAAAAGTAGCATTCTATTAATTTTTCTTTCCATCTTCTAATAGCGATCTCCCTGCCTTTACACCACATGTTTGAGTGATAGATGTGTGTGTTTGTGATGTGTGTGTGTGTGTGTGTGTGTGTGTGTGTGTGGGTGGGTGGGTGTGTGTGTGTGAGAGAGAGAGAGTTAATGAAAAACACGCGAACTTGTACGTTAGTTACAGATCGCCGCGCGCGCTTCGAGTCTCTGCATGATTGGTGATTTGTGGGAAAATCGCGTATTAATAAAAACACACCATCATGCAGTGTTACTGTTGGGATTGAACGAGGTTTCGGGTTGGTTTTCATTTTCAGAGGCCATCTTTCAAATTCAGTTCTTTGAGGAGTTTCAGCTGGATTTGTCAGCCGAAAGTTTTAAAGTAAAGAGACTCCACCTCCCCCCCCCCCCCCACTATGACCTCTTCTTATCGACAGATCCGTTTAACATTCACAGTTAGTGTTGCCCCTCTGAGAATATAGCCTGCAACAAGAAACAGCTGTTTGGAAAGTATATTATAAATCACTAAATTCCGTAGTTGTGTGCCTATTAATAGTGACAGCTACCGACCTTTGTACTATTTCCAGCGCTAAAAATACATCTAGTAGACGTAGAACGCATTGGCGTACTTTTGAACAGGGGAAATCAATCGCTGTCAGAACAGAGATGGAAACTTCAAACTGTAGCGGTTTGTTGAGCAAGGAAATACCCTTTATCATTGTGACATGTCATAACAATACCACTATTACGCTAAACGTATTTTGCCAAAAGTAAACAAAGCGTGTGTTTTCTCTTTTTATAAAATTATTCATCAGCTCTAGCGATTTAAGGTATCTAAGTTGCATCATCAGCGCTAGCTATTTAAGGTAGCTAAGTTTCATCATCAGCGCTAGCTATTTAAGGTATCTAAGTTTCATCATCAGCACTAATTTAAGACCCAACTATTAGTTTTTGTAGCATAAAATATATATTACATAGGCCTGATATTAATAAATGGAAGCTTCCCAACAAAAGGCAATAGTACCAACACGGACAAGATGAAACCAAGATTGACTTTTCCACATTTCCACCTAAATGCTGATTTAAGGCATTGCATTACTTTCGGGTATTTAATATATATATATATATATATATATATATATATATATATATATATATATATATATATATATATATATATATATATATATATATATATATATATATATATATATATATATAAAGTCGTTAAAAAATAATAATACGGACATTATTAAATTTGTGTACCTAAAAATTATTTCACGGTTAATAGAACAGCGGTTTTTCTATTGTTTTATCCAACTTCATAGACACTCGAGATATAAGCCCCTTTTATTATCAGTTTTGTCTAATTAAAATTATGTGCGCTCGTGCATGGACAGTCTGTACGTCCCCGGCCCCAGATTGACATCTTGTTCATTGTTTTATTTTCTCCTTGTTATATTAGCGCTTTTCCAGCTCAAGGACTGCTCAGGGCGCTGGTCGAGACAACATCTCACTAGACTATATATTGCAGTTCCAAGTTCATGTTGAGCGAAATCCTAAGCTATAATAAATATCATTATGCCGTCAAAGTTAATATTAGTTGAAAATTGTATACACATTGACCATATACTATTCTTCCAATTTGGTACAAACTGCTTGATTTACTGGTACATTACAGGGATGTCGTTTGGGTCGGATCTTCGGCTTTTAGCCGAAATTTTTATTAAAAAAAGCCGATAAACTGTTTGTCATGTCGGCTCGCCGAGCCGAAGTTTTCACGGGTGAATCGGCTCGGTTTTGTCCATTTTTGCGATATTCCTGTGCTGTACGCTTGCAGTTTAGGTGAGGATTCGATAATTACTAAGGTTAAACCCAGAAACTCTGACAGTATTGTGGTCTGTCAAGGGACAGTCTAAACTTTTTATTGTTTTTGTGTGTCTAAAATTTAAGAAAATAAAATTTCTTTTCAATGTTCTTATTCTACTCTTAAAATCATGTTTTATTACAAAGATATGCATCCACAGAACACCTTTAATATACGGAGATGGAGGGTGTACGTTAACGTAGTGAATCTAGTCAAAAAAATTTGTGAGACTGCTTTGGAAGAGAGAGCCGAAACTTTCTGTAAAAAGCCGAAAGTTTCACGGCTGTTTCGGCCAAATCGCCGAAGAAAAAATTTCCTAGCAACATCCCTGCATTATTACAACTAATATATTTTGATTTAAATTGCTTTAAACTGAGCTATAATGTAGAGAGCATCGGGCCTTCAAGTTACCCTACGTTATCACAAAATATAGAAAGTTATTTTAGCAGTCGTTGGCCCAAGTAGGGCCTAGTCTACTAACTTTTGTGGTGTATTGATTCACGCTCAACTTGCAGATCCTTTGCTTAAAATCTGAATGATATAAGTCTGGTAATTCGTATCGACATATTAAAATCTATACAGCTTTAGAAATAATTACAATATGATTGATGCCGGTAGTGCAACGTTTGCCTTATGACGTTCAAGGGAGATAACCGTTAGCTTACCCAAAGCAAAGACTATATATTATATGCCAAGACGTTGATTCATAGTCTTTGCCCAAAGCCAGTTCCCTTACTATTAAGTCCTTCATAGTCTCATCCAGCGGAACAGCGCTAATATTAATTTTGTTGTTATCGACTAAAGGGTGCCTGTGTGTATGTGAGTGTGCGTGTGTGTGTGTTTTTGTTGTTTTTTTGTGGTCAGGTAGTGTGTTGCATATGATCTGAATGACGTAATTTCCTGGCTCAGGGTAGGCTAAGTTTGATTGATGGGAGAGAGAGCGTCAGGGCCGATCACTCAGTGGTGCAATAGCGCAGCGGTTTTGGGCACAGGCTAGATAATTGTTTCCTGAAGCAACGTCGGGACCGCTTTGTGCTTGGATGGGCGACCACGCTTGGCCAGCAACCATCGAACGACCCACACATAAAAAAAAGGTTGAAACAAGCTCACAACACACTCCTGTCCACCTAGCTGTGAATGGGTTCCTGACTGTTTAGAACCGGGGAATATAAAAGCAGCGAGGGAAAGGAGATGGGCCCAGTCCTCATTAAGCTGGCCCTATAAAAGAAAAGTCCCAAACGCCCGTCCACAACGACCGAAATGTTAATGGAATATCTTTACCTTTTGTTTCAAAATAATAAATTGCTTTTACAAAGTAATTATCATAGCGCTTTTTTTTTTTTATTCTAGTAGGAGCGTCTAAATCACTATAAACTACCTTAAAACTGCGCCTGTACTAACGTAATATCCGATACGTCACTCTGCATATATTCAAATTAATTACAGTGCAATTTGGTATAAACAAGTTTAGTTTCTTGATTTGGGGAAGGCTTGTTGTGTGCAGTAATTTTAGGCTGCGAGCGAGAGTTTGACGCCAGACCTATGTATTCATGCATTCTATAGCACTGCCTTTAACGATCCTGACGCTCATGTCCTAAGAAGATGGGGGAGAATAGAAAGGGAGGGGGAGGGCAGAACCACACGCACACCCAGACCCGCAAAAGGGCATGGTATTCCTACTCCGATACTCTGTAAGTTTAGTACTGTTCAGTGGTATGGTGTCCCGTCGTTAGCGCGCAGGACAACTGCGCGCCGACAGTAGCGCGCCGTCAATTGCGCGCACCGACAAATGCGCGCGAAACAAATGCGCGCCGATAATAGCCCGCAAGGCATACATCAAACAAGGCATATATCAAGATATACAAAGGCAAAAACGAAAAACTTCATTTAATTTGATTTAATTCAGTTTGTAACGTTTAAAGTTTGTTGAGATTTAGATTACTAATTGATGTTTGGCGTGTTGTTCGATTGTCAAATTCCAACATTATGTGCGATTCCGCGCAGATATTCGAGCAATGGTACCTTGCCGTATGTTGGGACCAAAGCTAGCTGGCGTCGATTAAGTCTGACGGACTTTGATTACTACAGGCTTATAGTCTACTAGTGGTTTTTGTACCCTGGCAAGCCAGGGTACACATGATGCTGTTTAAAATGTAGACAGAGAGAACTTTTGTCTGCGAGTTTCATTTGGACGATGATACCTCCCCATATCCCCCTTGATACCTCACCATACCCCCCCCCCCTGATATCTCCCCGTCCCCCCCCATGATGCCTCATCATACCCCCTTGATACCTCCCCGAACCCACTTGATACCTCCCCATACCCCCTTGATACCTTCCATACCCCCTTGGTTCCTACCTGTACCCTCCTTGATACTTCCCCGTTGATCGTTTCGCAGGTATGGATAAAAGGAATCGACCATCACCATACCCCCTTATATATACCCGTATCCCCGTTATGCCTACCCATGCCCCTTTAAACCTACCCGTAGCCCCCTTTTACCTACACGTACCACCCCATCCCGATCCTTGGTAGTAGTAGTAGTAGTAGTAGTAGTAATAATAATAATAATAATAATAATAATAATAATAATAATAATAATAATAATAATAATAATAATAATAATAATAATATAGAATAATACAAATAGAAATCAGAAAAAACACCAAGGTTTTTAAAAAAAAATTGAAATAATAATAATTATTATTAGTTTATAAATAATAATAATAATAATAATAATAATAATAATAATAATAATAATAATAATAATAATAATAATAATAATAAATTAAAGGTAAAAAGCCTAAATTAAAAAGAAAAATATCCATATTGTAGTGGGAAAAAAACCCATAAAAAAAATATAGCCGCGTCGGATTCGAACTTGGGTCGCCCTAAACAGTAGGCGAAAGTGTTACCAACTGAGCTATCTATGCTTCGTACAAAAACAATAAATTTTTTGGTCTATATGGGAAAACATGCTGAAACCTCAATTTGATTTTTAATGGAAGCGCGCGGAATGAGGCTATTGCAGTTTGTGGACATTTTGTTTATTTATTTATCTCAGAAACGGTTACATGTTCGGTAAGGAAATGTCGGCTATAACGATTTGGTGGGTTTTGAGCACACAGCAGGCCGATCAGCGGCCTCCAGCACCTGGCCAGATCAGCGTCCATAGGAGACAAACTTTATAGTAGTGGCGAAGAAGGACTTCCGGCTAAGCAATTTATATATATAGATGCCAGGGTTAGTCTATGGTGCGCGCTTTCGACGGCTTTCGACGGCGCGCTATTGTCGGCGCGCATTTGTCCTGCGCGCTAACGACGGGTGCCCAGTGGTATCGGGCATTAGACGATACAAATCCAGCAGCAAGCTGGAGCCTTGGGCGACTCCAGTTAGAGCCTGTTTTCGGCTAGCGGCTATGGAGGAACCACATACAGTTTTGTACCCAAATCAGTACAAATTCTTAATAAGTGTTGACTGAATGAGTTGGGTGCGAGTGGTTTATGGGTGTGGATGTGTATGTGTGGGTGTGTGTGTTTGTGGGTAGGTGTTTTATTTATTTATGTTGAAGTGCAATAAGGACATGTAGTGTGATATGTATTTTAAGTTTTACAATGTGTCGGAACTGTTCTTGTTAATATGTACATAAGCGTGATTACACGTACATGTTTACATGTTTATAGTATTGTTACATTTTATTACCTTTTGCTGACAGCAAATCCATGTTAGAATTTCTCCTTGGAGATAATAAAGTTTTCTGAATATTGTTTGTTGTTTTTTAGTGTGTGTGTGGTTGTTGTTTTTTTAGTGCTCACATTGAGAGCTTAATAAACTTTTCCATGATCATAATAAGTTGTTTTTTTTAAAGGACGTCAGATTCACTTTAATGGCGCGATAAACCTTACCCCATTTACCACCCCCCTCACCCGCCTCCACCCTTTCCCCCACTACCACCATCCCCCTCCCCTCTCTTCTCCCACCCACCGTTACCCCACACTCTGCTTTCGTACCTCTCCCAAATCACTCTCCTTCTGTCCATCACAATCTTCTCCCTCCCTGTACTCCGCCTTCACCCTCCCTCCTACCCCCTCCCTACCATCTTCTCCTCCACCCACCCACATTCTATCTCACACGTTGACGACAGATTGAATGCGCTGTTCTAGTGACCTTTATAGCTTGTGGTTATTTGGGTGGTTAGTTGATTAAATACAGGATGTGTGTGTGTGTGTGTGTGTGTTTGAGAGAGAGAGAGAGAGAGAGAGAGAGAGAGAAGGAGAGAGAGAGAGAGAGAGAGAGAGAGAGAGAGAGAGTTTTTCACGTTGTATTTTCTGCTTGTTTTGATAGGGACGAAATATCAAGGCTGTATTGTCTTGTTTGTCGATTTGGTGTTGTGATATGTTCCGATGGTTACTTATATATCTCATGCTGCTGCGTTTATTTGAACCACATATTGCGCTTCTGTTCACTGTACGGATTTAGCAATAAGGTTTTAGAAATGCGTGTGTGTGTGTGTGTGTGTGTGTGTGTGGGTGTGGGAGTGTGTGTGTTTGTAAGATTCGATTTCCTTTCCATCTTCTAATAGCGACGTTTCTGTACACCATGCACATGTTTGAGATATGAATGTTTATTTGTTGTGTATGTAGGAGTGTCTGTAACATTGGAGCGTGTATGTTTGTTACAGATCACCGCGCTTTGAGTCTGATTTAGGAATAAGGCGCGTATAGCATAAATTATTATTATTATTATTATTATTATTATTATTATTATTATTATTATTATTATTATTATTATTATTAATATTATTATTATTATTATTATTATTATTATTATTATTATTATTATTATTATTATTATTATTATTATTATTGTTATTTATTTTCATACTTCTTTACTTCAAACATCGAAACCATTCGCAAAATTCTTGACGAGAATTCTCAGCCTTGTCGTCCTGATCCACATTTCATTGGCACACCACTTCTCTCTTTTCAACCTTTCTCTGAGCCTGAGGTTGCTGAGATCCTCAGCACCATGTCGTCCAAGGCGTGCGAGCTTGATCCCATCCCTACCTCACTTTTAAAAGACTGTATCACCGACCTCCTTTCTGCCATCACTAACATAGTCAATTCCTCTTTGCAATCCGGTTCGTTCCCTCCTGTTTCAAGTCCACCATCGTGCGAGCACTACTGAAGAAATCAAACCTAGACCCAGAAGACTTGAAAAACTACCGCCCTGTCTCTAATCTTCCTTTCCTATCCAAACTTCTTGAGAAGGTTGTCCTGGAACAGCTCAACCGTCATCTGTGGTCCAACAACTTGTTCTGCCCGTTCCAGTCTGCCTATCGTCCTGACTACTCCACTGAATCAGCTATTCTTCACATCGTGAACAATAGAACTGGTTACTGTGGGTCAAAGTCGTACCGGTAATACCGCGGTATTTTTAGGTCGTATCGGTGTATTTCGTACCGGTATACCGCAATTTTGAGTGTTAAATCATAATGGGACATGGCACTGACAGTAGTGACCGACGCAAACAAAAAATTGTCATACACTTCAAAACAGTTTCAAAGAACCACATTTCCATAGAAACTGGAGCTTTATCTTTGCTTGAACGCCCTCAAAACAAATTATGATAAATCACTGTTTAGAACATCAGCAAACTTTAAACCATAAAATCAAAATAAAACAAAAACATTCAACGGGAAAGGTCTTTAAGAACTTCAGGAATTCAGAAGGATTGGCGACTGGTACTATGCTCAAACACGTGTATAAGTTGCTGTTCATATAAGTTCTTCTTCAAGAACAACTGCCTATCCACGTGTTTGGGCTTAAGACTCGCTCTCTGGGCGGACTAGATGTCGCCCATGGTCGCGTTACGTGTTGTCGAGATTTCCCAGTAAACCGGACCTTGGATCCCCGCACCGGTATACCGTACCGTCGCGTTTCCGAACCTGAATACAGTTACGTACCGGTAAAACCGTCCAGCCGTAGTGAACAACCTCCTTTCTGCTACTGACTGTGGTAAAATCTCTTTGTTGATCCTTCTCGATCTCTCAGCGGCTTTTGACACTATCGAGCACTCCACCCTCCTTCAGCGCCTTTGGAACTCTTTTGGAATTAAAGACAGTGCCCTTAGTTGGTTCCGCACTTACCTAACTGATCGCTTCCAATCTGTCTGCACCAACCACCTCTCTGAACCGTTCAGACTTTTCATCAGGGTTCCTCAGAGGTTGGTTCTAGGCCCTGTTCTTTTCACCCTTTACACATCTCCTCTGTCTCACATCATCCAAAACCATGACACTTTCCACCATTACTACGCAGACGATACACAGCTCAAACCCTGATACTCCTCAAAACCTTCTATCCATTCTGGCCAAAACTTCTGACTGCTTTGAAGACATTTCTTACTACCAACAAGCTCCAACTCAATGCAAACAAAACTGAAGTTATGCTCACAGGTACCAAACACAACCTGTCTTCTTCCTCTGTAGACACTGTCACTCTTGGCCAAACCACTCTTCCTATATTATCTTCTGTCAAACACTTTAATGCCGTTTTTGACAACACCCTCTCCATGTCGGAATTCATCCGCACAACCTGTCAAACATGCAACTTTCATCTCCGTACAATAGGGCCTTGTCCGCAAACATCTGACCACTGACGCTACTGCCAAACTCATTTCCTATCTTGTTTTTTACGCTTAGACTGCTGTAACTCACTCTGGCTGGACATCCTTCTTCTATTTATCTGCTCCAACGTGTTTAGAACTCGGCTGCACGTCTTGTTCTCAAAAAGAAAAAAAAATCTGATCATATCACAACTCTCCTACATTCACTCCACTTGCTTCCAGTGTCTCATAGAATTATCTACAAAATCTCTATTTTCTGTTACAAGTGCGTCTATGGCTTAGCCCCTTCTTACCTCACCCAGAACATTCAATTCTACAAGCCCTCCCCTCCAGAAATCTTCGTTCGTCCTCGGACACCCTCATGCTTCACATACCCCGCTACAAACTCTCCTCTGCTGGCTGTCGATCTTTTTCAGAGTTTTTCAACTTGGAACTTTCTTCCTCTCTCTCATTGCATTTCTCCAAACATAGCTACATTCAAATCCAACTTGAAAACTCATCTCTTCTTTAACTGTTTCCGATTTTGCCTCCCATCATTGTCGTCGTCATTCCTCATTTCTTTTTATTCAGACCACCGCCACCACCCACCCCATCACCCATTCTTAGCTGTCCCCTACTCCCTGTCTCCCTCCCTCGTCACTTATTCGTTAGCAAGTGTTTTTTTCTGATCTTATTTTGTATGAAGCCGGATGTTTAGAATGAATGAGCGAGTACTGCGTTTGGGCTGATATTGTTCATTAGGAAAAAGCGCTATATAAATACCCTTATTATTATTATTATTATTATTATTATTATTATTATTATTATTATTATTATTATTATTATTATTATTATTATTATTATTATGTGTGTGTGTGAGACAGAAAGGGAGCTCGTGCATTATATCTAGGCATATGGATGAAATAGAGAGGGGGGAGCGTGCGTGCGTGCACGTGTATGTCTGTGTGTGTTTTAATCTGTATGCGTGCGTGCACGTGACTATCTGTGTGTGTGCGCGTGTGTGTGTGAGAGTACGTTTGTCTGTTTGTGTTGGAATCTGTATAATTATGTTTGTGTTCGCCTGCCTGTCCTTCTACGTGTGCATACCCTTCAGTGCAGGGTTAATACGTTATGCACACACAAGGGGCAAACAATAACATAGACGATAACGCTGGAATCCCCGAGGAAAGGGAAAGGTGCCCTTTCAGTGTGTATGATTGTGGTGTAAATAACGTGGAAATTCATAGTGTGAAAGTCTGCGTAGTTTCCTGTCAGTGTGTATATTGTTAGCCAGGTTGTTAGTCTACCGCCGCAAAAAGAAAAAGGTGTGCTTTGAGTTTTACTACAGAGTGGCAGTTATTTTCATAGCAATATGCGTACCCAAGAGAATTGTTACTTTATAGGATTAGATAATAATTGTTGTTGTTATTGTTGTTGTTGTCTTCTTCTTCTTCTTCTTCTTCTTCTTCTTCTTATTATTATTATTATTATTATTATTATTATTATTATTATTATTATTATTATTCGTGTCCTTCACCTCTTTCTCATCCTCCTTTATCATCATCCTCATCATCATCATCATCTTCTTCTTCTTCTTCTTCTTCTTCTTCTTCTTCTTCCTCTTCTACTCCTCCCTCTTCATATCATCATGTCCTTCTCCTCATCTTCTTCTTCTTTACTCTTTCTTCTTCTTCTTCTTCTTCTTCTCCTCCTCCTCTTTCTACTCCTCCTTCTTAACAAGGGTAGCCTAATATCAATTCCAAGTTACAGTGAGAATGCATATTTCTCTAACCTCTGTGCCTGACTTAGTTATTATGCATGTAGTCTTGTCAACGCATTCATACTTCACAATGAATAGAACGTGTGTGGCGCCTTTAAGCAACTCTTTGAATAGGTGTGTGCGCTATAAATGATAGAATATCTATATATAGAATATATATAATATATATATATAATATATAGAATGATAGAATGCTTTTCGGTCGTAAGTTAGGGTGATACTGAGGCCTTAAAAAGAACAGTTACTTTTAATTCAGCGCCTGAATATAAAAACGCTAATAACGTTGTTCCTTTTTGTTGCATGCGCTGTTGCTGCCTTCTTGAAATCAGGTAAGGGATTTCTTTTCATTCAGTACTTTGACAGGATGGTTGCTGAAGTTGTTTTGTCGTTTCTTATTCTTCTTTTTCTTGTCATCGTCGTCGTTGTTGTTATTGTTGTTGTTTGTTCTTGTTTCTGTTCTTTTTCTATCGTTATGTTGGAAGTATGTGTACATTGGTACATTTTATTTGCGCGAGTTGCTGACTTGATTGCTTGAATGTTTGGTTACGTAGGGCCTAGTGTGCGTAATGTAGTGTGTCTGTGAAAGCGAAAGTTAACGTTTAATTTTAGTATTTACTACTCTGCAGTGCTATTTGTAGTGTTTTAAAATGATGCACTTGTGTTATTGTATTTTACCATTTATTATTATTGTATTTGATGGTTTTTTTTTTAAATTGGAAATTGTCACGCCACACACTACATTTCCTTATCATTTATGGGGATTATAGAATCTTCAATCTTTCTTCTTCTTCTTCTTCTTCTTCTTCTTCTTCTTCTTCTTCTTCTTCTTAGGCCTACTTTCTTTTTTTTTCTTGTTTCTTTCTTTATTTGTGTAATGCTAATTGCTTTGATATATTTAAATTTGTTGTTTAGGACAAATTGTAAAACTAGGCTTTAGAGCCTAAGCGATCTCTTCTTCTTTTTCTTCTTCTTCTTCTTCTTCTTCTTCTTCTTCTTCTTCTTCTTCTTCTTCTTCTTGTCCCACCGCCGTAGCTCAAGTGGTAGAGCGTTTGCCTGGCACACCGATGACCCACGTTCGAATTCCGGGGTGGGCGATATAAAATGTGGCCATTTTTCACTGTCCGTTTTAGCAGTATGATTGCCCTGGTGGTTCAGTGTTGATTCAGGTCCCTACCCTTTGTTACTTAAGATGTTGATCCCGGTCTGCCATATCGCCAATGGTGGGTGTGGACGTTAAACCTCAATGTTCTTCTCCTCCACTTCTTCTTCTTCTTCTTCTTCTTCTTCTTCTTTTCTTCTTCTTCTTCTTCTTCTTCTTCTTCTCATCTTCTTCTTCCTCCTCCTCCTCCTCTTTCTCTCCCTGCTCCTCCTCTTTTACTTTTAGCGAAAGAAACATTTTATAATTTGATCACATCACACACTGGATTTTGCATCAGTCTGCCAATTTCATTACATTTGACTTGCTAATATAGATCCTTCGTTCAGTCTGGACCATTATAGATTTCTGATTCCACACTTAGCTTTAGCCTACTCCTGATTGCTGCTGAGTCTGAGTCCAGTAGGTGGTCAATCCGTTATTGTGTGGGCCAGAACCCCAGATCGATCTTGCTAAAGCTTTTCCCCGTCTACAACAAACGCCAAAACATATCTACAAGATGTGCACCTCGATCTCTCGTACAGCCGTTGGGTTACAGTGACCTACTCTTCGAAAAGCATAGAGAGCGAGGCTTGCTAATTAGTGCGACAAGTAATACAGCACTTAAAGGTACATACTTTGACCACTTTCCCTCGACAAGTCCTTTTAACAATCACAGTGAGTGTTGTCCCACTGAAAAAAATAAGCTTACAACAAAATATAACTCTTTTGAAGTATAGTTATTTATTACATGAATAAATTCCGTAGTTTTGTTTTGCTTTGTTTTTGTTTTGTTGTTTTTTTTGTGTTGGGCAGCTATTAATAGCAACGGCCGTTGGCTAGCCAGCGAACATTCTAGATCTAAAAATGGCAGCTTCCAAAACCGGCCAAGAGACAGTACCCGTAATTTAAAAAAATTGCTTCGAAGCTGTTTCGTTTTAGGTTGATAAAATATTCTCTACCCTACTCCACACACCAAAGACGTACTCTTTAAGCCGCGGGGTTCACTCACAAATAGGGTCAAAGTTCACACGGCTGTAGCATCGATGTACCGTTAAAACAGGGGGAAATCACTCCCTGTCAGAACGTAAATGGACAATTCAATCTTGAGCGGTTGGTTTGAGCAAGGAAAGCCAACTTTATCATTGTTTAAAGTAATAACAATGCGAATCTTAGGATAAACCTGTTTTCGTCAAAAGTAAACAAATAGAGAGAAACTAATAACTGTGTGTTCCACTTGAAGATTATAAGGCAGAGTGATACTGTCAACGTTGACCACAAATTTTCCTCTGGAAAAATGGAATTATTTGTTTTATACTTGTTCTGCCAGTGTTCCAGGTCCTCTTTCTTTCCCTCTCTTTCTTTCTTTCTTTCTTTCTTTCTCTCTTTCTCTCTCTCTCTCTCTCTCTCTCTCTCCCTTTCTCTCTCTCTCTCTTTTTTCTCTCTTTTTCTATCTTTCTCTCTCTCACGCTCTGTCTTTCTTGCTCTCTATCTTTCTTTTTCTATTTCTCTCTCACTCTTTCTTTCTCTCTCTCTCTCTCTCTCTCTCTCTCTCTCTCTCTCTCTCTCTCTATTTCTTTCTAAAAGTCAACAAAGCCTTCGAACTAGGGCCTTTTAACGGAGTCTCGTGGACAAGCTAAACAGTAGCTAAACTCTTCATCAGGGACCTTGTGGTAAATGCTGCTAAGTAAACATTGATTAAAGCAGCTGGCCACAGTCTCAACCTAGCTTAGTAAAAGCCCCAAAGCCTTGCTTTAATCCCTCCGATCAAATGGCGCCCGGGCATATAACACCTTTCAATTTCCATGGGATGATGGACGACGAACACAACGTTGTTGTTGTTGCATCAAGTTTTATTCATCAGATTAACATAAGTTGTACTGATGCGTAGTCTTTAAACACAACGATGGATGACGGCGTTTGAACGCTGTAGAAAACAGCTTTGACGTGAAACAAAATGCTATGTCAGCGTTGGAGAGGTTGGTCACCGTTGGCCCTCGCCTGATAGCGGTACTTAAGCATTTTAACTGGCTGATCGACTTTAGACTCAGCTGGTTGATTAACATCGGTGGTTCCCTTAGCCACCTTGGGTGATGGAAATCGGTAGTTTCATTGGCCACCTTGGCTGAATTTCGAAACGGTTGCGAGGATTTGCTATGCTACTCAGATTCCTGACGAAACTCTGTTCATTTAGCCATCGTTCCTGACTTACCTTAACAGTCGTGCAAGTCGGCCGAAAACACTACAGTCAAGAACAAAACGAAAGCAGTAATTTTTTAAGCGCACCGCTTCATTGTGGGCCTTTTAGAGATGGGGAAAGAAAAAGCAACTATTTTCATAGATTGCTTATATTTTTGAAATAAAATAAAATAAAATACTATTATCAAATAAAGAAACAAATGTTGATCCGAGTTCTAAGAAAACAGCTGAGAGCGTGCCCTGTTCTTAATACATGGCTTGATAAAGATTTGATTAAAAATCGAAATACTGCTTCCCCACCTCCCCGCCTCCTCCCCCCCACCCCATCCCCCCATCCCACACCCCACCACCAAAAAAAAGGAGTAAATAAAGACAATGAAATAAAATAAAATAAAATAAATAATATAGTTAAACCGATCACAGCCTATCTACTTCCCGCTTAATTGAATATCACCAACGTTCAAGTGTGTTTAAAACAAGGAACACCCCATCTCATTTGAGAAATGAGTGGGCTTGATTCGAGTGCCTGGCTGGAATGGTCAGCGTGGGCTACAAATGAAGGAGAAGTGAGTCCTAGCGGTTGACCTTGCGTGGACAATATCATTTGGCTGATTGGGTCTCTGGCCAAGCGGCTCTGCCTAGACTTCCCCGGTCAATAACTTGCCCTGTAAGTAGTAACAGGTTAGTGATTAGCAATCATTAATTCTAGCTCTACCAATCCATACATTAACTGTAGTTGCAGTTGTCAGGAAAAAAGTGTGTCAGGGAGTTTGCATTTAAAACACAAATTGTATTCAACAAGACCATACTACGAAACAAAGTGCAATATGAGGACGCCAAATTAGAAAAAAATAAAATAAAATAAATAAATTAATAATAATAATAATAATAATAATAATAATAATAATAATAATAATAATAATAATAATAATAATAATAATAATAATAATAATTTAATTAATATAAAATGTCGTGCTGTAAAAGAATTTGACGTGTTAGTCTTTAAAGTTCCCAGTTTGTTAGCATTGTTTTTATTTTGGCGAAAATGGGTTTAGCCTACAATTGGCATCGCTATTAATATTACACAAAACCAGGATTCCGTGGGCGTTGGTTGCTCAAACCAAAGAGCTGAAGTTTGAATTGACCAAGTCTTTCTGAAAAGGTGCGATTGTTCTCTGCTTAACGGCACACCGATGCGCTCTACGATCTACTAGATGATATTTTGGAGCGCTTACAAAGGTCGCGCGCTAGCGGTGGCTTAATAGGCACAATAACTAGGACTCCGGAATAAATTGATTTATGAAGTAACTATTGCCTACTTTCCAAAGCTTGGTTTGTGTTTCACTATTGCCTACTTTCCAAAGCTTGGTTTGTGTTTCACTATTGCCTACTTTCCAAAGCTTGGTTTGTGTTTCACTATTGCCTACTTTCCAAAGCTTGGTTTGTGTTTCACTATTGCCTACTTTCCAAAGCTTGGTTTGTGTTTCACTATTGCCTACTTTCCAAAGCTTGGTTTGTGTTTCACTATTGCCTACTTTCCAAAGCTTGGTTTGTGTTTCACTATTGCCTACTTTCCAAAGCTTGGTTTGTGTTTCACTATTGCCTACTTTCCAAAGCTTGGTTTGTGTTTCACTATTGCCTACTTTCCAAAGCTTGGTTTGTGTTTCACTATTACCTACTTTCCAAAGAGTGGTTTGTGTTTCACTATTGCCTACTTTCCAAAGATTGGTTTGTGTTTTACTGTTGCCTACTTTCCAAAGATTGGTTTGTGTTTCACTATTACCTACTTTCCAAAGATTGGTTTGTGTTTTACTGTTGCCTACTTTCCAAAGATTGGTTTGTGTTTCAAGCTAACAAAGAGGGAGGGAGGGAAGGAAGGAAATGAGGGCGATGGAGTTTGGGTTCGAACCTCTAATTTCTAGAACAGGAGTTCGTCGCTCGACCACTTTGAGTTGGTTTACCTATTTGCTGAATCTTAATATTGAAGCTTTATACCCAGAACTACCAGACTACCAAAGTATGCATGGATGAAACCAGCCCAGCTTTATAATAATTGGATGGTAACAAACACTTGAGTACTGTAATAACTGTCTGTGCTTCTGCGTCTGCTGGTGGTGGGATCGTTCTAGGGCTAAGTGTTAGTTAAAGTCTGTCTTGCAGAGAGACAATCGATGGTGCAGCTAGCAGAACAGAGCTGGCGGTTCCCGTAATTGGGGGGGGGAAATCCAGCTTGGGTTGTTTGCACACCGTGCAGTAGTGCTATTTAAAGTCCAGTACAACATGTCCAATCTGTAGGCTCTACGTGTGTGTGTGTGTGCGTGCGCGTGCGTGTGTGTGTGCGTGTGTATGTGCGTGTGTGTGTTTACACATACAAGAAAGAGGAATAAAAGGAGAATACTTTACCACAGAATGGAAGAAGAGAAGTGTATGTCTCTACAGTGGAATAAATTATGAAAAGATAGACAGGCAGACAGGTTAGACAGATAGATAGATAGATAGATAGATAGATAGATAGATAGATAGATAGATAGATAGATAGATAGATAGATAGATAGATAGATAGATAGATAGATAAGATAAGATAAGATAAGATAAGATAAGATTAGATTAGATTAGATTAGATTAGATTAGATAGATAGATAGATAGATAGATAGATAGATAGATAACATAAAATAAGATAACACTAGATAAATTAGACTAGACAAGATTAGATTAGATAGATAAGATTACATTACATTACATGATTATTGCTTTAGGTCCAGCGGACTCCTCCGAGCCAAATCAGGACCAAAGATAAATAAGATAAGATAGTCAGGCGATAACATTGCAGGCTACACGGACAGGGGTTCAAAGCCAGTTGACGACCTGGATTATTAAAGAAAAGAAAAGTAATAATGAAAACAAATACCTTAGAGAGAAAAGGATAACCTTGAGACACTGCGCCCCTACTCCTTCGGATGAGAGTGTAAACCAAGGTCTTACTTGTCTGGCCACGCACGCATTCCATGACACGGACTTTAAAGATCCGGACTGCCATGTCCTAGAGAGTGAGTGCCAACAACACAAATACACACAGCACGCACTAGGTCCCTTCACCTCCATCCCCTGTCGCCCATGATTGTGCTCAGTCGTCTGAGCGTCAGACTATGCGCCCAAAATGTTGCAAGTGGGCGCGTTGGGTGGCTTGAGTTAGATCCTGTATGGGCCAGCGCCTTGAGCTGAAAAGGTCACTATATACCAACCATTAGCTACTTACTTACTTAATGCCCGTCATCCCTGCCAGGATATGGGCCGCCAACAATAGCTCTCCAGAGTCTTCTGTCCTGTGCCATTCTTTCTGACTCCAGTGTAGCCCATCTTGGTGGTGTCGGCCTCGAGGTCGCGTCGCCAGGTGTTCCTTGGACGGCCTCTCTTTCGCTTTCCCTGGGGGTTCCACTTCAGCGCCTGCCGGGTGACGTTCGTCGCTGGTTTGCATAGGGTATGCCCTATCCAGCCCCATCTCCTTTTCCTGATTTCATCTTCAGCAGGGTGTTGGCGGGTCCTTTCCCAAAAGTTGGCGTTGCTGATGGTGTCGGGCCAGCGGATCTGGAGAATTCTTCTGCGGCAACTGTTGATGAAGGACTGGACTTTTTTGATGGTGGTCTTGGTTGTCCTCCAAGTCTCTGCTCCATACAGTAAGACTGACTTCACATTGGAGTTGAATACTCGTATCTTGGTTGCCAAAGACAGCTCTCTGGAGGTCCAGATGTTCTTGAGCTGAATGAAGACAGCTCTTGCTTTTCCGATCCTAGCCTTGACGTCCGCATCTGTGCCGCCCTGCTGATCAATGGTGCTGCCATTAACTACAGTAAAATAAATTGAAGTAAGACGAAGAAAGACTTCAGATCATAATTTAACGCAGTTCACGGTTTGGGGCCCATACTCATGCATGCCGCGGAGCAGATGGGAAGTGAGGTCATTCTTGAACCATTCTTATACTCACAGCTGTTAATAGTTCGTTCCAAGCACAGTATTGTCAAAACAATAAGGCGCAACACTCACACCAAACTGGAGATATTTCCTTAAACAATCACTAAGGTTGCTCGATACAATATGAATGTCACTTGAAGCAGAAGTACATGAATTTACAGAAAGAAAAAAAGAGAATGAAAAGAAAATAAACACTGGGGAGTAGGAAACGGTTGAAATGAAAATTACAAGATGTACAAATCTAATGAAGACCGGAGATGAGAAAAAGGACTGTCTTAAGAAGAAGACGATCATTTTAAAGAAGAAGAAGAAGCATGTGTTAATGCGTTATGCAATATCTCTCTCTCTCTCTCTTTTTTTTTTCTCTCTCTCTCTCTCTCTCTCTCGCTCTCTCTCTCTCTCTCTCTCTCAAAGGAGCAAAAGAAGGAGAAGTAAGCCTATGTGTCTAATTCTAAAGAAGAAGAAGGGGAAGAAGAAGATAAAAGCGATTAGGTTTGTGCAGCTTTTCTTTTGACTTGAAGGGGGGAGAGTGATTACAAGTTGCAGAGCTATTAGCACTAGTCTGGAACTCTTTCATGTTGCACAAGTGCTGTTATCGGTGTGAAGTGCTGCGCCGTGTTTACCCTAGTGGCTTTAGGAGAGGGTGTTTAACCCTTCTGAGGCCGACTGGCAGCTACTGGAGTGCTGATAAAGCGTTCACAACGCTTGTAAAACTATTCATAATACAATACAATAAAATACAATACCATTCAATACAATAAAAGTAGTAGTAGTAGTAGTAACTAAGTAGTAGTAGTAGTAGTAGTAGTAGTAGTAGTAGTAGTAGTAGTAGTAGTAGTAGTAGTAGTAGTAGTAGTAGTAGTCATCATACTTGATGCTGTGCAGACTCCAAGCGCGGCGATCTGTTACCAACATACACGCCCACATGTTACAAACACTCCTACAAACACAATACACGCTCATCACTCGAACAAGGCAAGGTAGCCTTGCTATTTGAAGACGGAAGGGACATTTTTACTGTTTGGAATGTTTTTAGATCGACTGGGAAAAGTTAATTCTACCGATTTGTTGAAAAAGGGAGAAAACCAGAGTACCCAAAGAAAACACTCTGTGACCGGGACAAAAAAAATAGCGTACCGAAATCACATTATGTTTATCCTGAAAGTGTTCGAACGCAGGACTTTCGGCATGCCGAAGCAGCGCCTCTACCAACGAGGCCACCACCGCAATTTTCACTACACTACAATGGAACCCAATGCAACCTGTTGTTATTTAGTTTGTGATTATTTATTTCAATGTTGTCTTATCATCGCGAGGGATAAACAAACGTTACAGAGGTAAACAACTGTCTGATTCAAAACCATTAAAGAAAATTCTTCTGGCTTGTCCATCTCCCTCCATCATGCATACTTGTGATGAATATTAACTAACACACACACACACACACACACATACACACACACACCCACACCTACACACAAACACACACAAGTCGTAAATTTGAGATACTCTTCTGTGGCATTAGAGATCTTTGCCAAATGGAAAATAAAAGTGTTAAGACCCTAATTATTCGTCCTTCATCGAAGAATTTCTCCTTAAATGTAGCTGCGTTCCTTTTCATTAAAAGTTATAATGTTTATTTGCGTTCGTGAGTTGTAGATTTTTTCATTGTCTTGTGGTTATAAGGTAGGCGTCAGTTTTATTAGCCTTTTTTGATGTTGTTATTTTGGGTTTTTATTTTCTCGTTGTTGTGCTCTTTTGTCTTTTGTTGTTTTTAGTTTTGTTTAGTTTTTTTTTGGGGGGAGGGGTAGTGAGAGGGGATTTGTTTGTTTAAATTATTATTATTATTATTATTATTATTATTATTATTATTATTATTATTATTATTATTATTATTTTTAATTTTTTTTTTTGGGGGGGGAGAGGTAGTGAGAGGGGATTTGTTTGTTTAAATTATTATTATTATTATTATTATTATTATTATTATTATTATTATTATTATTATTATTATTATTATTATTATTATTATTATTATTATTATTATTCGTATTTTGTAAACTGGTATTAATTGTTTGTTTGTTTTAATGTTAATTTTTTTTTTTAAATCTTGTCCGTTGTGAATGCGTGTGCGTAGTTTGATTTGCAACGTTACCACTCTTCCGTTGGCACTTCACGGACAAACTCACACGCTCGCGCACACGTACCCAAGCTCCCCACACTGTTGTATTAAATCTACTATGAAACCTAAGCTGTCGGCTTCTTTATCATCAGTAAGCAGTACTTCTGGGATCTCCATGTTTGGTTATTCATTTTCACGTCTCTCTCTTTCTTCGTCTTTCTAACTTTCTAAATCAGTAGATTACTATTCTGTTTACCAGAACCAAGACGAAGAGTCTTCCTACCCAAAACTTTGTGTGGAGGAACCGCCTCTTTACCAAAAGCTTTATCGAAGTAGTTTTTTTAGTCTCTCTACCCAAAGCCTTTTACAAGATGCCGCAGGATCTTTTCAACCCCCTCCCCACCTCCTTTAAAAAAAAAATCTTTCTAAGGACGGCGCATCCCAGAATTCCGTTGCCACCTCACGTCTTTCCGTCATCCTTCTCTGTCGTCGCCGTGACTTCCGCTGTGACTTGACCGGCCACAAGTATTTTACGATGTAGAGGACTGACGAAAATACATCAAGCGCGGTAAGACTGGCTGGACCGAGTTTTGATGCGTAGACGTATGCAACTCCTTTTGGACCAGATGATGATGATGATGATGATGATGATGATGATGATGATGAAGAAGTTGATGATGATGATGATGTGGATGATGATGATGATTATAATAATGATGATGATGATGATGATGATGATGATGATGATGATGATGATGATGATGATGATGAAGTTGACGGTGATGATGAAGTTGACGATGATGATGAGGTAGTCTTGTATAGCGCAGGAATTTACCAGTTGAGAGGAGGGAGTGGACATCAGAGTTTTCTTTTTAATGTGTAAATGTACACAAGAGTAGACTATTATTATACAGATAGGACCAGTGGATCAAGAAACAATCATTTTTTACTACTACTACTACAACTACTACTACTACTACTAATGGATGCTATGCCAGCCTTATTCCTAAATCAGACTCAAAGCACGGCGATCTGTAGCCAACATGCACGTTCACATGCTGCACACAACTCCTACATACACAACAGACACACATTCGCCCCGCAAACGTGTGCCTGCTGGTATAATATGTAAGATGTCTGCTTTTCTTTCTTTCTTTCTTTCTTTTTTTTAAAAAAACAACAACAACAAATGAAAGCTTAATACAAACCCCTCATCACACCCTAATCACTGTTTGGGCGGGGTATAACTATAAGAAGAGGTTGAACCACAAGTATATCAACTAACAAGTTAGTATCTCGTATTGCCCCTAGTCGACGTGCGGTGGTCCCGTTTAGCCACAAGCTGAGACGGGGAAATCCCAAACCTAAAAATAGAATAGAGAATTCTGGGAAATCTGTTCTCGCGAAGATGTGCTCGCTAAAATGAAACGAAAGTTGGGAGAGGAACTGCATATTTCTGGTAGTGAACAAAGGCAGAAACTTGTCAGCAGTATTATCAGCGATGGCGTTATAATGGACGAAGTGCTCCATACCTATGAGGTTGCCTTTGCTCGAGCAAAGAAACTAAAGAAAGATTTGGCCGACGTCCTTTCAGAAAAGGCTTTCTCTACCCATAATTCCCCTGGTTTTTGAAGTTTCTAAAAGGTTATTTCAGGCCGATGACGCTCTATGGAGCGAAAAGCATGTAAAGGGAAGCAACCGGTTGTACGCGCACGTCGATAGAGACATAGAAGAGAGATACTAACTTGTTAGTTGATATACTTGTGGTTGAACACAATGCGTCTTGCTGTACAAAGTAGGCCTACG
Organism: Oncomelania hupensis; assembly: GCA_036898135.1. Lineage (NCBI taxonomy): Eukaryota > Metazoa > Mollusca > Gastropoda > Littorinimorpha > Pomatiopsidae > Oncomelania > Oncomelania hupensis. Next base: position 20,762,279 of record CM072526.1, on the reverse strand, counting down.
CGTTATAAGCTGCCCAGATTTAGTTAGCCATCAGACTTTTTTTTTTGCTCCCCTGTTACGTTTGCGATGCGCACGATAGTATCGTTTTGTTTTGCAAAGCATGCAATAATAGAGTGTAATTACCTTTGATTTGATTTTGCGTTGTAGTTAGAAGAACTTTGGTATAATGTTGATAATTTTCGTTGGTCGATATTATTGGAGAATTTTCTGGGATTGCTTGTTTACTATCGATCGAAGCGTCTAGATATATCTACAGATAGCTGAGATTATTCTGGCCTAGGCGAGGTTATATGACGTAAGATAGTTCTGATGACGAAGGTTATTCTGATTGGTTATAATTGCGTCACACTGGAACATTCTAACGTTATCTTGAGGGTAGAAAAAAACTATATAATTGATGCACTGTGTTGTAAAAAGAGAGAAAGTGTAAAAAGCGATTGAGCGATAGTATGCAGTTGTTGATTTACGCTGAATAAAGTTGGAAAACTTCATACGACGACTCCTGCCTTGTTGCTGAATGAACAGGTTGCGTGGATAAACGAATCCGAGTTACACTTATCAAGATTCAGTATTGGGGCTGAATCAACTACTGAAAAAACAAACAACAACGAGTGTAACACCCCAATCTTCGCGGGCATAGAGAATTGACCTTTTCAAGAAAACAAATTCATTTTTTAAAAAAAAACGTTTTACAAATCGGTCTGACTGTACCATAAATTTTTGCCCTAGTAAGTTTACCATTACCGCCATCAAGGCGTATATTTATTCGCTTCTTCCCGGCCATGACGAAAACATCAAAGCAGTATTTGTCGAACAGAATACTTGATACTGTCTAGACACATTCCTGATGTACCGTGCCGGTCTGCTTTCGGTACTATGTATGTAGTAGAGTTGTGTACATCTTTCACTGACAGTGGGTCAGACTTATAATTATTAATTATATATTATGTTGTCTTCTACTATTAAAAAAATATATATATCCGGAAACCAGAGCCCCCGGGAAACAAAAACCACCCGGTGACCAGATTTTTTTAAAAACATGTATCTATATTTATTTTATCGTTCTGATATGGCACTTTTCCAGCTCAAGAGCAGCTCAAGGCGCTGATCGATACAGGATTTAACTCAAGCCGACCGAGGTGCCGACTTTAGTCGTCTAGACAACTGAGCCAATACAATCTTGGGCGACAGAGGAATGGGGGTCGAGTGGGATTGGGAAGAGAGGAGGGGTGGGGGTGGGGAGTGGTGTGCGGGCGTTGGGGGAGTGGGAATTATGGGACCAAAAGCTTGCTGGGTAACCATCAGCAATGCACGCGTTACTCTTAACATTAGATACCACAAACACAAGTTTGGGTCTTGCGAAAACGAGACAGTGCTAGGTTTTACAAGAAGTCCTAGTTGTCGGTGTCGAATAGCGCAGTGGTTGGAGCACTCGTTACTGTGTCGCAAGTTAAGCACCGTCCAGTGCGGTTAGCACTTGGATGGGTGACCGCAAACCGTGAAGCGACAAATAACAACGCCCCCAGTTGACTCAACTGTGACTGAGTACCTACTCTCTTAAGGGTGGGGAAGGTAAAGCAGCGAGGGCAGGGATGTTGCTAGGAAATTTTTTTTTCGGCGATTTGGCCGAAACAGCCGTGAAACTTTCGGCTTTTTACAGAAAGTTTCGGCTTTTTCTTCCAAAGCAGTCTCACATGTTTTCACTACGTTACCGTGCACCCTCCACCTCCATTTATTAAAGGTGTTCTGTGGATGCATATCTTTTTTTAATAAAACATGATTTTAAGAGTAGAATAAGAACATTGTAAAGAAATTTTATTTTCTTAAATTTTAGACACACAAATATGTGACAAAAACAATAAAAGGTTTAGACTGTCCATTGACAGACCACAATACTGTCAGAGTTTCTGGGTTTAACCTTAGTAATTATCGAATCCTCACTTAAACTGTAAGCGTACAGCACAGGAATATCGCAAAAATGGACAAAACCGAGCCGATTCACCCGTGAAAACTTCGGCTCGGCGAGCCGACATGACGGACAGTTTATCGGCTTTATTATAAAAAATTTAGGCTAAAAGCCGAAGATCCGACCCAAACGACATCCCTGGAGGGAGAGAGATGGGCATCACCCTCATTACGCTGGCCCCAAAAAGTGTGATCTCCATCATCACGCTCCCTACGGCCACAAGGCTATGAGACCACCTGTACCTACTTTACTTTTGCCTAGTTGTTAAAGGAAGATGTATATCACGTCATAACACATTATCACTATCATGATCGTTATATATAACGTTACAAAAATACATTTCTTAGTCAAAGTGCCGAACGTGTGAAGAACGCCACTAGTATTAGGGTGCTTTTATAAGCCGACCACACAAAATACAACAAATGGCGTCGTTGGACATAGACTTGGCTGGGATAGATACCTATTTTGGCGCGTGCAGATGGCCTAGTGGCAAACAGTTGTTCCACGACTTTCGACTGTCTCAATGCCTGGCACTGCTGTTTCTGCGAATAACTATCCTTCGTGTGTTTTATAAGCTTAACACTAGATAACCGCTACTGTCAGCGTATGGCCAAGGTTGAAAGCGGGCTGTCCCAGAGGAATGAGTTAGATCCTGTCTCGCAAGCGGCTTGTGCAGGTCTCGAGCTAGAAAAGCGCTATATAGGAACAAATAAATATATTTATTTAACGGCTGTTCTTGAAAGTTGAACTCTATAGGAAAATGCTTGCTGTCATGCTTGAATTTGCAGTCACTCAGAAACAGACTTTTTATCTGCAATGATATGGGTTTTTAAAAACCTTTATTCTTTAAAAACAAACTACAGCAATATGTTTGTTGCCCATCATATTCATTAGGTTAATAATGTTTTTTGGGCCATGAATGCACGAGATGGACACAATTGTTTAAACCATCCATTGCCACATAAGAAAATTCTACAGCCAACCAACCAATCCAAAAATGGGAGAAAAAGTCTACATAACTATCCTTCGGCAAGTCAAGTAGGTGGTTCGGTTTTCAATCCAAAACATTTCTTGACTTTCTGCCTGAAATGAAGGCTGAAGTACGCGTAGATGAAAGGATTTAACACGTTCTGAACGAAGAGGAACCGCTTTAAGAAGACGACCACACCGATATGGTAGTAGGTCTCGACGTGTGTGGAGCTGCGACCGCTCTCGTACATGAAGATCAGCACACTGGTGAAGTTGAAGATGAAGAAGACCAAAGACACCACAAATAACGATATGGTAGTCCTAGTGATCTTGACCTTAAATGCGTACCGTCTTCGTTTGTGGCGTTTGTCCACTTCATGGTATTCAGGCTTTACAGACTCTAGATTAGCTTCTGGTTGGTAAAACCCGCTTGTGTGCTGCTCCTGCTCTTCTTCTTTGTCGGGAACTTTCTCGGGTGTTGGTGGCTGCTGCAGCTTAACTTCCTCCTGAACGGGAGTTGGAGTTTCAAAGTCTACTTCAATTTCATCTTCGTGTGCTATTGCATAGTCCTCAGAACTTGGGGCATCACCCTCTTCGAATATTTCTATGTCGTATTCGTTAATGATTTCTTCATCGTCCTTTGGAGTAATGCTTTCAGCATCTGAGAGAGTCAATAAATCGTCTTCCACAGGAGTCGGTGATCCCGATTCAGAAGGAGTCTCTACAGGAGTACTTGATACAGGACTATATTCCACAATACTAGTCTGCACTTCGTCTTCCTCGACACGCGGTTCCGGCTTCTTGATGATGTAAATCTCTCTGTGGACTGGGTACAGATAAAGCTGTGCGCTTCCTCGTCCGTACTCCTTGTCGATGCTATTATCTATAATGATGGGATGTCTGTCTTCCTTTTCCTCTTCTACTTTGTCCTCCAGGCTCTCTCTCCAGAACTCGCTCACAGATGTCAAAGGCGGCCTAGGTTCATGCCTGGCTTTGTCAGCAAGAATGGCGTCTTCAGGAATCTTCAGCCTGTGCTCCACGTAGCCGCCAAACTCTTCAGTCTGCATTCGGCGACACTCTTCATCCATGTACATGTTGGGGTCGAACGTCTCAGGTATGTCTTCGAAGTAATACGTCCTTCCCGTCATGGTTTGAAACTCTCGAAGAGAAGGCCTGACGTTCAGCCTACACATCCTGCGATGAAGATTGGAGACTCGTTCATCCATGGTGAGGTACTGAAAGTGTTGGTTATGCATCGTCTGCAAGTTCTGCGTGAAGTACATATACCAGTTCGGACTCGGTCTGTGCGACACAGAAACTGGTGGCTGTTGGTTGACGTCATATATTTTCTTGCCTGCTTGGAATATCTCAGGGTCGTCCACAGGTGTATCCTCTAACATTGGAGGAATAATAAGATGCTTGATGGCTGTAACATATCCCAGAAACTTTGAGGCAGCACCACCCTCAACGGTGCAACTAGCTCTGCTTGTAGCCATTTCCTTCAGCAAAGCTGTATTCAATTTTTCATAAACCTTTTGCTTTTCTTTGGACTGGTCGGCATCGTTCATCAGCTTTCCCAGTTGATCCATATATGTTTTCGGTTTCTCGGCATATTCTGGATCCGACAAGTGTTTACTGACTTCGCTAAGCTGCTGAAGAATTTCTTCAATCTTGTCCGAATCTGCTTCACTCTTCGTCAGCTGCCTAAGCTGTTCAATGCTTTTTTGGATTGTCTGCAAGTTGTCTGGCTTTATTGCTTTCTTGGCGAGTTCAGCTGCTTTTCTGGTGAGGACAACTAGCTGTTCATGAAGCTTTTGAGACGTATCTGACTGGACAGCAGTCTCTCTACTAATTTCAAGCAGTTCGTTTACTATTTCACGAGCTCTAGCTTTTGCCAAACGGTCTGTGATTGTCTGGTTATGGATGAAAAGTTTCCTCAGTATCAATAGACACACATCATCTTTGGTGGCATCTCCGCTGAATTGTATAAACTGGTCTATGAGTACCTGAGCTATCTCTGCGTTGGTTGGGTCTGAAGCTCTATTTGTGATGTCCTTGAGCTCTTCAATCATACTCTGTGTCCTGTAAGACAGCTCTGCCTCTCTCCTTATAGTGGTAAGATGTTGGATCAATATCCGGGCTCTTTCGGCAGCGTCAGGTTCCGCCATTTCATTCACGATGTCGGAGAGTTGATGCAGTATTTGTTGAGACTGCTCGGAATTGGCCTCGTCATTGCTGACTTCAACAAACCGCTGTATGAGTTCCTGAACTTTCTCCGCGTTTTCTGGGTGTGCAGCTTCCTGTGCCAGCTGGCCTAGCTGTTGAATTATTTGTTGAGTGCGTTCTGACAGCGCCGCTTCTTTTGAGACTAGGGCAATCTGACTGAGGAGTTGTCGGGCTTTCTGAGCATTTTCTGGATCTATCACCTTGTTGGTCAAGTCTATCAGTTTGTTTAATATGCGCTGCGATTGTTTTGACTGAGCTACGTCTTTATTGGCTTGCACAAAGTCATATAGTAGGGTCTGTGCTTCTTGAGAATTATCTGGGGAGGTGGCTTTCCTTGTCAGGTTTCCAAACCGTCCCATGAGCTGTCGAGTCCTAATGTCAGGATGTGCAATACCTGAAGTAAACTGACTGAACGCATCTTCCAGTCTGGCAAATGCATCGGGTTGCATAGTTTCATTGTATATAGCATCCAATACCACAATCGTATCTTCACAATAGTCAGATGTAGGTGTGCTGGCCCCGCTCAATCGTGGACATTCTGAAGTCGTGTCCGAAGTCTGCATTTCAGGCTCTACGGTGTATTCTTTTCCCTTATAACTGCTAACACCTGCAGTAAAACGACTGAAGCCCCCTGCAGGTGTTTGTTTGTTCTCAGCGTCCTTGGGTTGTCCTGACTGATTCTTTCTATTGCCGCCAGTGTAAATGCTGTCACCTCTTGTCTTAGATACCGCACCTAGTTTAGGCTCCGTTCTTTTCATGCGATCGCCTCTTCTACTTGACTCTGATCCTGCCTCAGAACTTATAATACTGGATATAGTATCGATACTACTGATAGACATTCGTTTTACTCTTTGTGTGATGCGACTGAAGCCCTTTGACGTGGAAGATGCTTCAGTATGGTGCTCTGATTGAGGAGTGTCGCTCAGGTGCTTGTTGTCAGGTTCTGCGGTGAGTGAACGATCCTCTATCCTATCCTTTACACCTTGGTTTCTCCCCTCGCTGTCCATTCTAACTGTTTTCAACTTACTTGGTCCCGCATCATTATGTTTGCTACGATCTGTAGCCTCTTCAGATCCGGACATCTTTGATCTCGAACTAAGTTTTCGGCAAAAATTCTGAAATAATCCTGACTCAATTGCTGGTCTGTTCAACTCGCCGAGCTCCTGTATCATCTTACTAGCTTTCTTGGCATTGTGCTGGTCTTTCATTTTCATTGTAAGATGGGAAAGTTTGCTCAGTATCTGTTGAGACTGGTCAGTGTTTTCGGGGTCTTTGCTACTCAATACGAACTGGTGCATGAGGTCTTGAACTTTCTGAGCGTGTTCTGGATCAACGGACTTCTTCGTCAGTTGTTCCAGCTGTTGAACTATTTGTTGAGAGCGCTGTGACTGAGCCGCTTCTTTCGTGATTTGACTCAGCTGGCCTATCATCTGTCGAGCTTTCTCTTTAGCCTCCGGGTCTTTCATCGTTCTCGTGAGGTCGGAAAGTTTCTCCAGTATTTGTTGGGATTGTGCAGCTTTGGCAGTATTTTTGCTGAGCAGTGCAAACTGATGTACAAGTTCCTGAGTTTTGTGCAAACTTTTGGTGTCCGCCGCTTTCCTTGTCAAATCAACCAAGTTTTGGGCTAGTTGTTGCGAGCGTTCTGAATGCGCTGCCTGTTTTGTCATTTGGGAGAGTTGTCCGACCATTTGGCGAGCTTTCTCTTTAGTCTCTGGATCTTTCATTTTATCTGTGAGGTCGGAGAGCTTCATCAATACTTGCTGGGCCTGTTCAGAATTGGCAGCATCTTTGCTGGCCTGAACAAGCTGCAGCATGAGATCCTGAGCTTTGCGAGCAGTTTCAGGATCTGCGGCTTTCTTGGTGAGTTGGCCAAACTGTTGAACTATTTGTCGAGAGCGTTCAGAGCGGGCAGCATCGTGTGATACATGGGTAAGTTCTACAATCATCTGTCGAGCTTTCTCAGCGTTTTCTGGGTCTTTCACTTCGTGAGTCAGGTCTGTTAGTTTGTTTAGGATTTGCTGTGACTGTTCTGACTGGGCTGCGTCTTTGCTGCCTTGTACAAATTGATACAAAAGTTGTTGGGCCTTCTGAGCATTTTCTGGGGCCAAGGTTTTCTGTGTCAGTTCTTCAATCTTTCCCACCAGCCATTGAGTCCTGTCAGACTGTTCTACGCCTGAAGTGAACTCACTGAACCCCCCTGTAAATCTAGAAAATACGCTGGGCTGTACAGCGTCATCATCGGATCGAGTCATGCTACATTGAACTGAACCAGCTGCGGTTTGCACTGCGTCGTTCAGTCGCTGAAAAACTAGTTTTGTTTCCTCCGACTTGTCCTTATCTTTTGTCAGTACATTTAGCTCTTTGATGTATCGACTGGCTTTTTTGGCGTTTTCTGGCTCAGAAATATCTTTGGTTGCTTGGCGAAGCTGTTCTAGAACGTGCAACGTCGTTTCTGACTTTGCTTTTGTCATTTTTCGGACCTGCTCAATATACTCTTGGATTGCCTGCACGTTGACTGTGTTCGCTTCTTGTTTAGAAAGATCCGCAAGCTGTTGAGATTCGCCTGGTTGGGAAGCTTCCGTGCTGAGCTTAGCAAGTTCGCCTATCATCTGACGAGCCTTCCTAGCACTCTCCAGATCCTTCATTTCCTTAGTAAGATGGGAAAGCTTGTTCAGTATTTGCTTAGACTGGTCAGAGTTCGCAGCATCTGTGCTAGACATTACAAACTGATGCATGAGGTCCTGAGCTTCCTGAGCGTGTTCTGGATCAGCGGACTTCCTCGTCAGTTGGACCAACTGTTGAACTAGTTGTTGAGAGTGCTGTGACTGAGCTTCCTCTTTGGTGATTTGACTGAGCTTGCTTATCATCTCTCGAGCACTGTGGGCATTTTGGGGGTCTTTCATGTGATTGGCGAGGTCAGAAAGTTTTGACAATATTTGCTGAGACTTCTCGGAGTTGGCAGCATCTTCGCTTAGCAGTGCAAACTGTTGCAGGAGCTCTCGGGATTTATGCGCCTGCTCTGGGTTTGCATCTTTCTTTGTCAGTTGACCCAACTGTTGAACTATCTGTTGCGAGCGTTCCGATTGCGCTGCATCTTTCGACGCATGGGCCAGTTGCCCGATCATTTCGCGAGCTTTCTCTTTAGTCTCCGGGTCTTTCATCGTTCTCGTGAGGTCGGAAAGTTTCGTCAGTACTTTTTGAGACTGTTCAGAGCTGGAAGCATATTCGCTGAGCAGTGCAAACTGATGAACAAGTTCCTGAGCTTTGCGAGCGTTTTCTGGGTCCGCCGCTTTCTTTGTCAAATCACCCAGTGTTTGGATTAGTTGCTGCGAGTGTTCGGACTGTGCTGCCTGTTTTGTCACATGAACGAGTTGCCCGATCATGTGGTGAGCTTTCTCTTTAGTCTCTGGATCTTTCATTTTATCTGTGAGTTCAGAGAGCTTCATCAGTGCTTGTTGGGACAGTTGAGAATTGGCAGCGTCTTTGCTGGCCTGAACAAACTGCTGCGTTAGATCCTGGGCTTTGCGAGCAGTTTCAGGATCTGCGGCTTTCTTTGTGAGTTGGCCCAACTGTTGAACTATTTGTTGAGAGTGTTCAGAGCGGGTAGCATCGTGTGATACATGGGTAAGTTCTACAATCATCTGTCGAGCTTTCGCAGCGTTTTCTGGGTCTTTCACTTTGTGAGTCAGATCTGTCAGTTTTTGGAGGATTTGCTGTGACTGTTCTGACTGGGCTGCGTCTTTGCTGACTTGTACAAACTGATTCAACAGTTGTTGGGTTTTAATAGAATTGTCTGGTGCCGAAGCTCTCTGTATCAGCTCTCCAATCTTCCCCACCAGCTGTTGAGTCCTGTCAGACTGCGCTACGCCTGAAGTGAACTGACTCAACTCCCCTGTAAATCTAGAAAACATGCTGGGATGCACAACGTCGTCATCAGATTGAGACGAGCTGTCTTGACTTATACCGACCACGTTCTGCACTGCCTCGCCCAATTGTTGGAACACTAGTTGTGATTCATCTGACCGGCGCAAGCTTTCGGTCAATATACTTAGGTCATGTAAGCAATCTTTGGACTTCCGGGCGTTTTCTGGCCGTTTGATATCTTTGGTCGCTTCACTAAGCTGGTTTATAACATCCAGTATTATTTCTGATTTCGGATTCGTCAGTTTTCGAAACTCCTCAATGTATCCCTGGATCATCTGCGCGTCTTCTGAGCCCGCTCCTGCGCTTACAGTATCATCAAACCGCTCTTGCATCTCTTGAGATGCTTCATTCTCAAAAGAGTCTTTGTGGCACGCAGCAAGTTCCTCTATCATCTGACGAGCCTTCCCTGCATTTTTAAAGTCTTTCATTGTGCCAACGACGTGGGACAGTTTGCGCAATATTTGTTGAGACTGCTTAGAGTTGCTAGAGTCTTTTCTAATCGCTACGTACTCGTGCAAGAATTTTTTCGTTTGTTCGGTAGTGTGTGGGTCTGCGTCATTACGTGTGACAGTTTTGAGCCGCTTCATTATGTCATGCCACTTCTTGGTCTCCGCCACCTCTTTGTTAATGTTGGTAAGCTGCTCGATGATCTGTCGAGCTTTGGCGGAGCTTTCCGGGTCTTTGGTTGTCTGTGTAAGTTCCGACAGTTTATTCAGTATCGGCTCCGTGTCTTCAGTGGTGGTCGCGTCTTTGCTCTTGAGGACAAACTGCTCAGCCAGTTGCTGCACTTGCTGAGTGGTTTTTGAGTCCGTCGACTTTCTAGTTAGAACATTGAGCTCACTAAGTTTATTCAATACCTGTGTAGATAGTTCAGCCTCTTCGTTGATCTCATTCAGGTCTTCTACAAGCTCCAAAGCCCTCTCGGCCATGATGGGGTCTTTAGACTTGCTTAGCAGTTCCCCTACCTCGTCTATGAGGTGCTGTGGCAGTGTGGCAGTGTTTCGTCGTATGTTCGTCTTGTTCTGGTTGGCCATCTTCTGGATCAGGTATTGGGCTTTTACGGCCGTTTCACGGTCCACTGCTTGGTTCGCTGTCTGGCTCAGGTCATGCAGAGTCTGTTGTAACCGTTTCCTCTCCATAATCGTGACGGCGGAACGCTGTAAGCTCAGCTTTCCATGAGGTATACGATCACGCTCATCGTCGGCACTGTTGTTGACTTGGTCAGCAGGCTCTCCAGAACAGCTGGCGCCGGTCTGAGAATTGTGGTGCTGATAATTGGAAACATTTTGACCCATCTCACTATCTTTTTGCATGTTGTCAACTGCACTATAGCCATTTTGCAGGTGCTGCTGGTTGATGAAAGGTGGCGGACTACGGTCTAAATTGTATATTACATTAGGTGGATTGTTCTGTTGAGTGCGCTCCTCTGATAGATGATGTCTGATTTTTGTCACAGAGTCTCTAATCTTACACAGCAGGGTTTGAGTTTCTTCTGCTTGTTCAACGTCCTCGGTTTTTGTAGACAGCTGGGCGAGCTCGTCCATCAATGAATCAACTTGCTCCAAGTTTTCTGAACTTGCGTCGTTCAAAAGAATATTACTCAATTTGTGAATGATGTGTTGCTCTTTCTCTATGCAGGCGATGGTTTGGCCGAGCTTTGTGATGATTTCCTCCGTTTTGCGAACGTGTTCTACACTTGGGCTAAGACTTATCAGCTTCTCCATCAAGCTCTGAGTCTTCTTCTGGTGTTCAGGTTTTGCTTGAGCCTTTAGGATGGCCCCCAGCTGCTGAAGGGTGTGGTGCAAGTTTTCTGTGTTGGCCACGGTTAAAGTCATACGCTGGAGAAGCGAAAGCAGCTGCTGAATTTTTCTTAGTTCTTTTGTCGTTGGGTTCACAACCAGCTGGCCTAGTTGTTCTACTACCTGATGGATTTTACCTGGGTTGACGGACTCTTTGACGGACTGCTTGTACTGCTGAATCAGCTTGGCGATATTGGGACAACCTTCGCCAGCCTTGGACAATCGCTGCAAGAGGGGCTGAATCTTGTGAACCCCGTTCGATTCTTCAGTCATCGCTTTCAGTTCGTCCAAGAGCTTCCGAGCTTTACCAGAGTTGGATGAAGTTGTGACGTGGGCTTGCAAGTTCTCAAGGTGACATTGAACTGGGTGGCTGCTATGGCAACCCATTACTTCCCGGGAAGGACCTGCCTGGACAAGGAGTTGGTTTTCAGACATTAATGGTTGATCTGCAGACAGATTATTTTCTGGCCTATCTGCAGACTGATTAGTATCATTAGAACCTTGACGACTCGGTCGGTTTCTCAAAACGCGACCTGAAGTTGATGATGAACGTTCATCTTCTTTGCTGGATTCCTTCTTACTTGAGGTCTTGTTCGTGGGTTTGCCTTCGTTCCTAACCGTTGTCATTTCTACAGCGGAGTATGTTACTTGAGATTCTTCCCAACTCCTGTCCACTCGTGCTGCCTGCCCTTGACCTTTTGTAGCCCTTTGACCTTTTGTAGCCATCTGACCTTTTGCACCATCGTCTATCTTTCTGCTTTGCCCGCCAAGGTCTGTGTGACTGCTTTGCCCGCCAGTGTCATTCTGGCTGCTCTTTACGCCAGAGTCTCTACCAAAGTCACTCTTGCTGCTTCCAGCACCACGGTCGTTCTTGCTGCCCGTTTTCCACTGTGTACTTGATCTTTTGTTTGTGACTGGGAAACTTCTTGAGCACCCACAATCAGAACTTTCTGTTGTCTTTGTCTTCTGTGGTATTGAATGTGTTCTCGCATCTGTTCTTGTTGAGCTACCAGAACTTTCTATTCTCTTTGTCTTATGTGGTGTGCCAGTCTTTGTTGAGCTTCCGGAGCTTTCCGTTCTCTTTGCCTTCTGTGATGTATATGTTCTTATTGAGCTTCCGGAGCTTTGTATTCTCTTTGTCTTCTGTGGGGTTGTATCAGCCTTTGTTATCTCTTTATCTGATGAGAAGTGTATGTTTTGTAAGCCTACGGTTCCTTTTAAGTGCAAACTTTCACGTCGGTCGTCGCTGCTGGCGCCGTCAGGTGGTAATAGTAAGTTGAACACACCCAACGTCCTTTTCAACGCAATGCTGTGATGGGAAGCTTCATGTTTGTCCTCGTCCTCCTCAGGCTGTGGTGTGACCAATACGTCACTGGTACGTAGGGAGACAAGCTGCATGTCGTCAGGTTCTGTGGAGTGAACGCTCAGCTCGTCGTCGTCATCAGGCATTTGAGCGATTGCTTCAATCTCCGGTGACGTTATCAGAATGTCACTGGTACGTAGGGAGACAAGCTGCGTGTCGTCAGGTTCTATGGAATAAACGCTCAGCTCGTCGTCGTCATTAGGCATTTGAGCGATTATATCAATCTCAGGTGACTTTATCAGAATATCGCTGGTACGTAGTGAGACAAGGTTCGTGTTGTCAGGTTCTGTGGAGTAAACGCTCAGCTCGTCGTCGTCGTCAGGCATTTGAGCAATTGGTTCAGTCTCGGGTGACTTTATTAGAGTGTCGCTGGTACATAGGGAGACAAGGTTCGTGTTGTCAGGGTCTTTGGAGTAAACGCTCAGCTCGTCGTCGTTATCAGGTATTTGGGCGATTAGATCAATCTCCAGTGACTTTATCAGAATGTCACTAGTACGTGGAGAGGCAGGCTGGGTGTCGTCAGGGTCTTTGGAGTGAACGCCAAGCTCGTCGTCGCCACAAGGCATTTGAGCGATTGGTTCAATCTCAGGTGACTTTATCAGAATGTCACTGGTACGTGGAGAGGCAGGCTGGGTGTCGTCAGGGTCTTTGGAGGTGAACGTCAAGCTCGTCGTCGCCACAAGGCATTTGAGCGATTGGTTCAATCTCAGGTGACTTTATCAGAATGTCACTGGTACGTGGAGAGGCAGGCTGGGTGTCGTCAGGGTCTTTGGAGTGAACGTCAAGCTCGTCGTCGCCACAAGGCATTTGAGCGATTGGTTCAATCTCAGGTGACTTTATCAGAATGTCACTGGTACGTGGAGAGGCAGGCTGGGTGTCGTCAGGGTCTTTGGAGTGAACGTCAAGCTCGTCGTCGCCACAAGGCATTTGAGCGATTGGTTCAATCTCAGGTGACTTTATCAGAATGTCACTGGTACGTAGGGAGACAAGCTGCGTGTTGTCAAGTTCTGTGAAGGCGTCGTCATCAGGTATTTGGGCGATTGGTTCAGTCTCGAGTGACCTTATCAGAATTTCACTTTTAACTGCGGAGGCAGATTGCCTGTTATCAGGTTTTGTGGCTTGAACAATTTTCTTATCGTTGCCGGTTATTTTGGAGACTTGTTTTACTGTAGGAACTTGTTCCACTTTGGGTATTTGTTCTACTTTAGGGACTTGTTCTACTTTGGGGACTTGTTCTACTTTAGAGACTTGTTTTACTTTAGGGACTTGTTCCACTTTGGGTATTTGTTCTACTTTAGGGACTTGTTCTACTTTGGGGACTTGTTCTACTTTGGGGACTTGTTCTACTTTAGAGACTTGTTTTACTTTAGGGACTTGTTCCACTTTGGGTATCTGCTTTACTTTAGGGATTTGATCTACTTTGAGGATTTCTCCTACTTCGGGGACGTCTTTTACTTTGAGGATTTCTTCTACTTTGGGGACTTGTTCTAACTTAGGTGCCGTCAGCGCTAAGTCACTGGTATGACATGAGCAGGAAACAATATTTGTTGTATCCGGTTCTGTGATATCAGGTTCTGCCGAGGGCACGCGTTGCTGAGGTTTGCAGGTTTTAGGGGGAACTCCTACTTCGGGGACGTCTTTTACTTTAAGGATTTCTTCTACTTTGGGGACTTGTTCTAACGTAGGTGACGTCAGTTCTAAGTCACTGGTATGACATGAGCAGGAAACAATATTTGTTGTATCCGGTTCTGTGATATCAAGTTCTGCCGAGGGCACGCGTTGCTGATGTTTGCAGGTTTTGGGGGGAACTTGTGCAATCTCAGGTGGCGCTGTTAGTATGTCACTTATAGTGCGTTGAATTTGAGCAATGTCATAAGCATCATCGTCATGCAGAAAGATGTTGTAAGAACCGTAAACAGTTTTCACAGGAATCTCCTCGTCCTCAAGATCATACAGTGTACTGACCCCTTGCAGTTGTTCCAGTCCGTGTATGCTGATTTCAGGCTCATCTACTGGTGATTGCATGTCCAGAAATTTCTCTAGCATCGGATTGCCCTCTTCCTCCAGTTCAACCTCTTCATTTCCTTCCTTTTCGTCACAGATCTGTAGTGTGATGACCGGCAGTATGCTGCTTACCTTTCTAACAAGAACTTCCTTGTGCGGGTCCTCGTCCAGTTCTACCACATGGTCGACCCCTAAGTCACTTGCGGTGACTTCCAACGTGACCACCCCGCAGGTGTCTGACGCGTTTTCATGAGAAATGTCCAGCTTTTCCTCCATGCTTTCTTGAGAAGGTGCAATTTTGCGTTCAGACGTTTCAGTGTCAAGTACCTCCCTCGTTTGCAGCTTTGTGCTCTCGGCGAAATCTCCAAGAATTTGTTTGATGGAATCGAGGAATGCAGTATGCTGAAGAGGGTCGTAAACCAGGCCTGGCTGCACCAAAGGCAGCTGCTTGGTAACATCACTCGGCTGTAGCTCAGCACGAAGGCCGCCTGATCTGGGAGCCATCGCCTCCGAGTAGGTCGTGATGTGGCTTTTGTCGGACAGCACGGGTCCTTTGACTTTTGGAAACCCTGCGCACGCAAGTCATCACCAAATACGCAAAATAACACACTTAGAGTGCTACAGTAATACGGAGATTTACGATCTCTTTAAGACCAGAAATTAGGCTCACACTGTTTGTTTAAAGAAAAATATTGCTGCAAATTAAGTTGCAGTTCACGGAACCTAATGGAATCGGCTTCCAATTTAAGTGTTAACACACATCTGGCGGACTGTTGAAGTTCCACTCTATAATCAAACAAATCAAAATTTAATACAAACTCTTAAAAAATAAAAAAAAGAACCATTTTGTTCCGTCCTTATTAACCCCGACGATGGGGATGAAAGATAAATTTCCCAGCCAGCGGGGATTGTGCACATGTCATCTAAAGTCTCCGTCTTCTCCTACTTGTTGTCAGGAGAAGGGGGGTAAGAGTTGATCTTAATAAACTTTATAAATATTTGTGTTGTTGTTTTGGTTTGGCGGCATGAGGTACACATAACTTCACAATTATGGGAGTAATTATCGAAATATATTTGTGAGGTCTGAGGTATACTCAGGCACACCCACAAAACTCCTTTTATAGTCCCACATACCACATCCCTTACGGTCTTACCTCGTTTAGGTGTCATATCCACGGAATCTGAACTTTCGCTGTCGCTGTTGAAGGACCTTGTGTGCCACCCCTGTGGGTTCCCTGTTGGCAAAGTACATAGTATTAACTTGGGCCAGTCTGTGAACCCATAAAAGTGCTATAAATTATCACAACCAACATTCTTTTGAAGTTATTGTAACATTTCCAGTACCTTCAGTTTTCATTTGCAATAGCACAATCACCGTTGAGGTAAACAGATAAAGATTTTCCGGTTAACTTTCGGTATCGTGAGATGTTATGTTTGGTTGGGACCTTCTTTTTCTCAAGGCCTGCTGCTAGAGTGGCGTGCCCATTCCCTCTTCCTCAGTGCTAATTTCTTTCGTTAGTTCTAAGTAAGAGCCAAATACCCATTCATATACCCCCGTTGGGGTGCCGGGGGTTTCAGTATAAATAGTATCCCCACTTTCTGAAAATTTAGTGCTTTAAATTCCCACTGCCGCTGTCTTTCTCATTTGCTCTTTCTCATTCCTGCTCTTTTTTATCAATCTGCTATACTATCGTCTTCTTCGCTAGACCAGTCTCCTACCTTTTTTGTCTTGAAAACTCTTCCGGGACAAGATTCCTTGTTTGTGTATGAGGTCTGTTGGATCAGCTTGGGAATATTGGACGCTTTCTGCCAGGTGGTCACTAGGGCTTCCTATGATGTTATTATTTAGCAATGTATGCATTTTATATGTATGTGTTTTGTTGATAATTTATAATGTTTGTATTCTATTTTGTTTTTGTAAACGGGGGTTCGATAAATTAGAGTACAGCCTCAGCCGTCCCCTGCGTGGGATGTCTTTATTGTAAAGTGACTGGCTGGTGGAGAGCTTTCAGTTTTACCACTAGGGTTGTTTCAGCAGATCTTTTATGCGGATCGGGGGTTGTCCGGTCCTGATTTGGCTCGGAAGAGTCCGCTGGACCTAAAGCAATAATAATGTAATGTAATGTAACCCATTCATAGACTAGATTCGGGTGATTCTCATCAAAGAAACGATGACTAACTGGGGTAATGGTAGAACAATGTTTCTATTCTCAGCATATTTGACTATCTCCGTCCTCTTGAGTACTAAATGGGTTAATGTCTGACGTCTCAAAACAATTAAGTTGTACCCACACCACTAAACAAACTGTCATGCTAACCAGAAGTTAAACCCTTTGAAACCGTTACAAGCATATCGCCATTTAACATTTCAACAATATACCAACAGACACCTGCTTTTTTGCATTATGGGGTTTATAATAGGTTTAATTTTCGTATTTCTTTCCAGGATTGCACGGTCGGAAGAAAGATGATATGCTGCAGATACGTCTGACAGGCATTTGTGTTGCTCGCTTATAGTTTTATTTCTGTATGCCCAGGAATAATTTTATGTCTCGCATTTTTGTTCTTGCCTACTTTTCTGCCTACCAAAACACATTTTCTGCCCAAGATACTGACAACGAGAGAACGTGAGTTTAATCTTCTGTCGGGCAAAAAATTTTTTTTATTTCTGTCCATACTCTGGCTACCAAAATGTGTTTTTCTTCTTCCCGTGCCTCATATTCTGCCTACCAAAATGGCTTTTTTTCTTCTGCCCGTGCCTCATATTCTGCCTACCAAAATGTGTTTTTCCGCCCAGTATACTCACAACGAGAGAACAAGGAAGCAGTGCTGCAGCTAGGCGCGTCCACATCCCGCTTTTTGTAATGAGATGTGGTGAACATGGGGTCACGGTTACGTTTGCTAGGTACGGCACCGGGAGAGAGGTCTTCAATGACCATTCGGAATCTGCAAAAGCGAACCCACTAAATTCCATAATCAGTTTCTATAACATATTAAGCTCGCAAATTCCATCTCACTAAAGCACGGTTTTGGGGTCTGAATCAGTTACACAGCAAAACTGACCAAGAGTGCAGAAAACACTCGCCCGTTTGTGCCAAACGCGACACACAACGATGCGTTTGTTCAGTTTTAGTCAATCGCGCACTGACTCTCATTACATATTTCAATTTGATTTTATATGAAAATCATCATCATCATCATCATCATCATCATCATCATCATCATCATCATCATCATCATCGTCATCATCATCGTCGTCGTCGTCGTCATCATTATCCTCATCTCACCGGTCGTGGTAGACGTCGCTGGTGGTGTACATGAGGTGGGGGTCGTCCCTCCTGCTGCCAATCCAGATGGCGCTGAAGCAGACGACCAATAGCACCAGCAGCAGCAGGAAGATGGCGGCGTAGGCGTATGTGTAACCCCAGTAGACCCCCGAGTCCAACGCGGCTTCGTCGACATCACACCTAGAATCGCAGGCAGGCAAAACGAACTTCCTTGTGGATAATTTGCTGATGATGCCTTTAACCCAAGCCCTAACTCCAGATTGTATTTTATTTTATTTGATCACATTTATATAGCGCTTTTTCTGCTCAAGGCGCTGGCCCATACAGTATCTAAATCAAACCGCCCGAGGTGCCCACTTGCAACCTTTGGGCGCATTGTCTGACGCCCAGACGACTGAGCACTATCCTGGGGGACCGGACATGGGGAGAAGGTACCTAGTGCGTGCTGGGTGTATTTGTGTAGCCTGCACTCACCCGTGTAGGACCTGAGCGTCAGGATCTTTAAAGTCCGTGCGATTGAATGCGTGCGTGACCTTGGTTTATACTCTCATTTCATTACGTCATTTAAATTTCCAAAAGTACTTTACTACTTGTACTTAAAAAGGTGCGATTGTACTTCTTCCAGGTCAAGTCAAGTAATGTCACTGCATGCCAAGTTCAGATACAAGGAATGTCTCGGAATCGAGGTTGTAGCTTATTAGAGATTGAACTCAAAAGGAGATTTGATTTAATTGCACTATGACGAAGACCCCAGTTGGTATGAGCCACAATGATTGGCAAGCTGATTACGGCCCTTAACTGAAAAAAGAAAGAAAGAAAGAAAGAAAGAAAGAAGAACAAGAACAAGCAACTAGAAGAAGAAGAAGAAAGAAGCAGTAAATGAAAGATGAAAATGCAGCAACTGAAAAAAAGAAGAAGCTTTTGTTGTATCAATTTTTATTCATCAGATAACTGAAAAAAAGAAGAAGCAACTATAGAAGAAGAAGAAGAAGAAGAAGAAGAAGAAGAAGAAGAAGAAGAAGAAGAAGAAGAAGAAGAAGAAGAAGAAGCAACTGAAAGAAATATATATATAAAACAGCAGAAGATTTTCAAAGCCCATTTTGTAAGGTACCTTGTGGTAAATAAAGCAACCAATCAAAGCACTCCAGCCAATTATTGGATTGAAAAGCCCATGTGCACGAGTTGCCGGTCTTGCCAAGTTGGCTATAACGTCGGGCATGCAAACAAAGGAACCTCTGACGGTAATCTTCTACACCGATCGGTCATTTATTGATGGTTCAGCGTGGTTAAAAGAACTTTGACGTGCGAATGTGACGTCATGGATATATTATGACGCATATTTCCGAAGTTTGTGTCAGGAGTCTATAAAGGGTATGGACTCGGCGTGTTAAGAGTACCACGTATTATTGTGATGAGTCGGTTTTTATTCTTCCCCTCGATGTAGTCCGCTGGACCGTTCAAGCACCGATTATTTCACTATGTATCTGTATTCTTTCCCTCATATGTACTTGGACACAGTCCGATCACCGTCTTTCTCTGTGAAAGCTGTGCTGTGCAGCTACAATGCACTGCCAGCTTGGGCTGAAATGATGATGTAAAAGTCAGTTGAGCTCTCACAGAAAGCGCTACGCACAGCACTGCAGTGCTGAGAGGGACCGTTGATGTTGGCCTGCGCCTCAAGCCTCTCTTTGCGCTGGTAAAGCGCTATAATTATAATTCCCTACAATACAAAGTTCTCTCAGCCCCCTCAGTGCCTATAGTAGGGCCTACCTGTAGCCTCGCAGGCCGCGTATCGTAGTCAGAGGCCTAGAAATGCCCGTCACGTGCGCGCACGCGGAAAGGCTGAACAGGAACGACGTGATGCCAGCAAGCAGGCACACCCTCTACAGCAACACAACGTGAAGAGTTTGTAAGGGTTATTAGGGTCGTTTTGAAGCGTGTGGCTCTTGACTTTGTTCCGTAGTAGGGGACAACCTTCTGTCCGTGACGTCAGCAGTTTATGCGGGTCATTAGTATGCAAAGGTGAAAGGTGGTCAAATCCGTCCTCATTGTTTTCATCATCATCATCATCATCATCATCATCATCATCATCATCATCATCATCATCATCATCGTCATGGTCATCGTCAGCAGCAGCAGCAACAACAACAACCAACATCGATTAATTTATGTGCGCTTAAAAACATTGTCATTCATCATCGTCACCAACACCAACACCTCCATCGTCATCATCATCTATCATTATCATCATCATCATCATCATCAGCGCACGTAAACATCAGCCCACATAATATCAACTGTAAATTCTGCAACAATTGAGCTAGGTGAAAATATTGAAATTAACAAAGGATTTAAAAATAAAAGTGTTTTTATGTCAATTAATGGATATATATTTCCTTTAACAAGCTCCACATCAATTGATACAACGTCACCATGTGTTATTCCTTGCAGCCCATATCCGCCTTGGTTTCTTTTAGCTCCGGAGATAATTTTGGATTATGGACATTTTAAAAAAAGAAAAGAAAATCCTTTCTTATTGGCAACAATTGCACAAGAATATATTCATTTGTATTCTCAAAATTCTTTGCTCATCTATACTGATGGATCAGTTTTAGACAATGGAAATATTGGAGCAGCATTTCATATTCCCGATTTTAAAATATCCCGACAATATTTTTTACCGAAAGGTAGTACTATTTTTACAGCTGAACTAATTGCAATATTAATGAGTTTATCTTTCATTACTGATTTGACTAGTATTCCTTTAAAAATAACAATCTTTCCTTATTCAAAATGAGCCGCGATTCAAAATCAGCATTATCGGCTTTGTCTTCTTGGGTTAGTAAAGAGAGACAGGAACTGCTAACAGAAATAAAGATGTTTTGTCATCAAATCATTACCAGGGGATCGGATATTTCATTAATTTGGATACCTAGTCATTTACATATATTAGGAAATGAAATTGTTGACCACTTAGCAAAGAGTGCTGCATCGTCAGATGAATCCATTAAATTATTTTTCAATTTGACAACAAATGAAATTAACAATCAAATAAAACGATGTGCTTGGAATCAGTGGAATGAGAAATACAAGCAAGAGGTAATTGAAAAACATTACTTGGATAATTCACCAGCATCAAAAAATGTTATATCTATTTCAAAATCTTTTCATATTAACAGTTTATTTCCAGAATAAGGCTAAATGCTTGGCGTGCTCGTTTCATAAATCCTCCAGTACTTTGTAATTGTGGTAGCATATTGAATGTAAATCACTTAATATTTGAATGTCAACAAATGTATAACCATTTTCAGCCTTTACTCATTAGATTAAATAAATTAAAGCTACCTATGTCAATCTCAAGTATTGTATATCCAGAAGAACATTCTGGTTGGTCTTTGAGCTTAATGCTCATAGATTTAATTAGAAGTCAATTTCTTCTAATTGTCTGTTTGTTTGTTGTTTTAACTTCTAACAATTAGTCTAGCAATTCTTTTAAAAATTCTGTTTACCCATTTTATTTAATTAAGCATTATTAGTTTCAATAAATATTTTTAATGATTTATTTTGGGATGGAAGGGGAGGGAATGGGAGGAATTATTTATTAATTTGTTTTAATTTTGAGTTTTTATTATTTTTATTTTTATTTTTATTTTATTATTATTATTTTTTATTTTTATTTTTTTTAAATGGGGTGTGGGGGGTAGGGGCCTGGAGGCCCAACTTCAACTTTCTGTAAGACGCAAAATGACATTTATAAGTACTTCGTTCTTCACAGGTAAAGTTGAAAGGTTCCACTTTTTAATTTTTTTTTTAATTGTTTCTTTATGTGAATTAATTGTTATAAGGGAATGTATGTTGTTAAAAGTGTATGTGTATGTCAGTAGTATGATGATTTTTATGGTTTGATAATTTGGAAAATATCTATGATGTGCGCATGGTAGATTTCGTAAATTGTTTATTTTACATCAGTACAACTTATGTTAATCTGATGAATAAAAATTGAAACAACAACAACATCATCATCATGGTCGTAGTCGTCGTGGTGGTGTACAGGGTTAGGGTACTGAGTACTGACCTTGATGTGGCTGTGGCTGACGTGTACGTATGGGCGACAGACCTTGAGGTATCGTTCCACAGCGATGGCGGCGATGGTCAGTGCTGACCCCACCAATAACGTGCTCTCCACTGTTCTCCAAGTCTGGTGACAGGAGAGAATCGTCTAGTTAATAGTAATTAGCCACGTGCTTCAGTGGACCAACTGTCTGGAATTCACTGCCACTTTGCCTCCCCGCAGCATGCATGCCAAACATCCTCACTTTCAAAACACACACCAGAGCTCATTTTCTGGTTAAAGTTTGAGTTAGAACCTGTATCGGCCAGCGCCTTGAGCAGCTCTTGAGCTGGAAAAGTGCTAAATATGAATGATGACATAAAAATAGCAACATTACAAATCTTATGATACTATTATGGCGAATGAACAATAGCAGATTGGTGTACAGACTGAGCTTTTAATAATAACAACAACAAAAACAACAATAATAATAATAATAATAATAATAATAATAATAATAATAATAATAATAATAATAATAATAATAAAATTGTATTCTACTCTGGGGATCTAAAAATATTTAATGAGTATTAACATCATCATCGATCATCATCATCATCATAATGTCGACGTGTTTGCGTGCTTGTGTGTGTGTGTTTGTTTCACCTTGCAGCCACTGAGGTTGTTGTCGGTATAGTAGTGAGTCAGTCTGATCATGTGGAAAGGGATGATTGACAAGCAGACCGTCAGATCATAGCACGCCAGCGTAACAATGAAGTAGGTCGACGAGTGACTGAAAATAAAATTTAAAAGAGATTTATACATTCATTAAAACATTTTTTATTTGTTAAGTGGATTTATATTTATTGATTGAGGATACATGTATGTCTTTGTTCCTTTGTTGCCATAAGTATGATTTTGTTGTTGTTTTGTTAATCATTGCAGAAATTCTATTCATCTTAGTCACCAATCTCAGTAGTGTTTAGTTTTATTGCTGGTTTTTCTACTCTATCACAGTACCAGTTTGCTTCTACCATCATCACCCCCGTTGGGGTGCCGGGCCGGGGGTTTCAGTATAAATAGTATCCCCACTTTCTGGAAATTTAGTGCTTTAAATTCCCACTGTCGCTGTCTTTCTCATTTGCTCTTTCTCATTCCTGCTCTGTTCTATCAATCTGCTATACTATCTTCTTCTTCGCTAGACCAGTCATCTACCTTTTTTCTTGAAAACTCTTCCGGGACAAGACTCCTTATTTGTGTATGAGGTCTGTTGGATCAGCTTGGGAATATTGGACGCTTTCTGCCAGGTGGTCACTAGGGCTTCCTATGATGTTATTATTTAGCAATGTAGGCATTTTATATGTATGTGTTTTGTTGATAATATATAATGATGTTTGTATTCTATTTTGTTTTTGTAAACGGGGGTTCGATAAATTAGAGTACAGCCTCAGCGTCCCCTGCGTGGGATGTCTTTATTGTAAAGTGACTGGCTGGTGGAGAGCTTTCAGTTTTAGTACCACTAGGGTTGTTTCAGCAGATCTTTTATGCGGATCAGGGGTTATCTGGTCCTGATTTGGCTCGGAAGAGTCCGCTGGACCTAAAGCAATAATGATGTAATGTAATGTCTACCATCATCGTCATGGTCATCATCATTATTATCATCATTATTTTCGGCCTTCTTTGGAACTCTTATCATCGCCACAACCCTTTACCGCCATTATCATTATTATCTTCTCTTCTTCCTCACCCTCCTTCTCCTTATCATCATCATCCACCTCACAATCACTATCACCGTCATCATCATCATCTTCATCATCACCACCACCACCAGCAGTCCTACCTTACTTTACCCTATGAACGATGTGCAATAGATGAGGATGACCAGTAGGTTGCCTATGATGCCGATGACCATGAGGAGTCCTAGGAATACCAAGGTTGGCATCACGTAGGACAGCAACTCCTCGTCCATCTTCTCCAGCGACGCCCACGCCCACTGGGAGTCGTTCTGGCCCGCCAGATATACATACAATAATAATAATAATAATAATAATAATAATAATAATAATAATAATAATAATAATAATAATAATAACAATAATAATAATAATAATAATAATAATAATAATAATAATAATAATAATAACATCGTCTTCGTATTAGTAGTAGTAGTAGGGTGGTGGCAAAACAGGCCGTTTAGCATTTCTAAATGCCCCTTCCTCGACTTGGCAATAACGCAGCGGGTCTGTTGAGCATGTCATTGTCCTAAGCATCCCATTCATCATAGCAATAACACATATTTGTAAACTCTGAAAGTCAGTCTAACTGGTTTTTAAACGTATTTAAGCTTGGTGCATTCTTAAATGAAACAGGTAGATTATTCCAGTTAGTAGCAACATTGTTTGAAAATGAAAACTTCCATATATTAGTATTGGAATGATGAATAAATACTTTTCCCTCGGGCATGCGTGTAATGTTGCAATGTGTTGAAGCAAAGAAGTCTGACCACTTTAAATCATCCAGTTCGTTGTACATTTTGTATGCTTGTATTAAATCCCCTCTAATTCTATGGCCGTAAAATGAGTGCAGTGTTACGTATACCCTAATCTTTCATGATAAGACCTATCCTTACAGGTGGTCCTGATTCGGCTCTTGGCAGTCCGCTGGACCCTATAAGCACTGAATTTCTATCTTTACAGATCTTCGCAAGTTTTGTAGCTTCTTCTTCTTCTTCTTCTTCCTCAGTTCCTGTTTTCATGTATTTTCTTGTTGCTTTTAAGAGTGCAAGTTTATCAGTACAACTTATGTATTTTATTATTATTATTATTATTATTATTATTATTATTATTATTATTATTATGTATTTTATTATGTATTTATGTACAACTTTTGTTAATCTGATGAATACAATTTGATACAACAACAACAAGAGTGCAAGTGAAGGGAAAAACTTGCAATTAATAATAATTAGAAGAAGACAAAGAAAAAGAAGGAGACATAACTAGAGAACGACTACTGGTATGCCCACCAACTACCCCACCCCACCCCCGTCCTTACACCCACAACTGTAGATGACGCGATCAACTTGTACATTTCCGTCGTGGTCGATGCGCTGATCATTTTACTGACTATATTCTGTGTCCAATTGCTCGTATTTAGGAGCACCTTGGCTGATGGTGTAGAAGTCTCATTTAGGCCTACTGTAGCTGATTCACTTGCATTTAGAAATTCTTCAGTTGAGGCTGTCGCGTTTGAATCTATAGCCGCTAAGCTTAATGAGCTGTTTAAATCTACTGCAGCTGATGTCAGTGTCGTCATTGTCGTGAGCGTGTCCGAAGTGTTCATCATTGCGGGGTGAGGCGTGCTCCACCGAATGGTCCTCAAAAATCAAATCCGTTTCAGCGATGGCTTCGTCCAAAGTTCACGCCCGTACAAAGAAATTCAAATGTTAAAACAACGCTGTGTCGTGGTTGCCCCATGAGAAATGTCTTCTCTTTCAATTTTCCTGCCTGTTTAAATGTGATCAGTGTTTTTTTCTATTCTTTTTCGCCTTCGGACTGATCTAGAACAAAGGCTGCTTGCAAGATCGTGAGCAAGTTAGAATCTGAAGAGTTCCGCCATTTTGGGTATCCAAAACAAAACAAAACACACACATACACACACACAAAGAAAAAAAAAAGAAAAAAAAAAGAACTAAATGACGTAGCATATAGTGACATAGGTTGGCGCAGTGTGACGAAGGTAATCGACGCAACCTCCGCATGATGTAATATGCGATCTTTTGTGTAGTGGAGAACACATGTTTTTCAGCTAAAGAAATATTTGAATTGTGTTCGAGCGTCTCTCGTGTATCATGTTGTCTGTGCCTCTGTTAATTATATTCTTTAGAGCTTGATTCGTTTGTTATTCGTTAATTAATTATATATTATCTTTGCGGGTATGATAGTGGTTCATTTATTGTTTTATTTATTTATTTATTTCCGCATCCGCAATTGATAAATTGGCTGGAGAGGAACACGAACTTGAAGTTGAAGTTGAGCAGCTTGTAAAGAGGCTTGACACCACCTTCAGAGCCTATGGAATGGAAATAAGTGCAGAGAATACCAAAATGATGACCAACAACACCAAAGGCATCAACACGGACATCAAACTCCAGGACCAGTCCTTCAACACAGTTCATAGCTTCAAATATTTAGGAGCCATTGTATCAGACAATGGGTACAGAAAAGAAGTCCTCTCCAGGATCGCACAAACAACTGCGGCCCTGACAAGGTTGAAGCCCATTTGGAAAGACATGACCAGTCTACATTCCAAGGTAAGGCTGCTGCGCTCCCTTGTCATCTCCATCTTCCTATAGCATCTTCCTCACAGCAGATCTACAACGAAGAATAGAAAGCATGGAGATGAGGTGCCACAGAAGACTTATGGGCATTTCCTATACCCTGTACATTACCAACAACGAAGTCCGACAGACCATCACACAAGCCATTGGACAACACGATGAAATGCTCCCAATGGTGAAGAAACGGAAACTCCGATGGTATGGCCACGTCACCAGAGCACCAGGCCTGAGAACAGAGAAAGATGGAATACGCTAGTTAAACGGTCATCTGTGGTGCCCCAACGACCTTTGAGTTAGGGGTTAGGATAGGATAGTATAAATTATTTATTTATTATATTTTGTGCTTGAAATGCGGTTGGGAAAGGGAAGAGGTGTGATTGACGGTTAGTCTATGAGCAGAGTAGGCTTTCTACAGAAAAGACATGTAGGCCGGAGGACTGGGAAGATTTGCTATAGAAAAGAAGAGAAAGTATATGCTCATCAATGAAAAATAAAGGAAGGGGGATGACGAAGAATGAGAATTTGGGAGGATACGTAAAAGAGGACGTTTGTTATGTGCTAAGAAGCGAACAGGGACGAGAGAGAGAGAGAGAGAGAGAGAGAGAGAGAGAGAGAGAGAGAGAGAGAGAGAGAGAGAGACAGGCAGACAGAGAAAGAGAAAAGGAGGTTGGAGAGAGAGAGAGGGAGAAACGGGGGTGGGGAAGAGGAGGTAGGAGGAATGAGAGGATCTGCGAGAGGGGGGGGAGATGAGAAGAGTGGGTGGGGGGTGGTGATAGGTCACTGAGCGGTTGCACTCATCGTGTTGTCATCTGTCAGAGGCGAGAGGCTTAACGAGACGACAGCCAATTAGAAAGTAACGACCCAGCCATCGATTTCGGCCTTATACAAACCCAGCGCCCTCTGCGTCCCGCCCAGAGTGGCTTTAAAGCCACAGGCGCGCTCAAATGGTTCTTGGGTATATTGCGCGCCACCTTACCTGCTCAAAGAGCTGCTCAAAGCACTGGATGGGCTGGTAGCTCAGTCAATAACTGCTTTCCCAGGCCGGTCGCGAGTTGGAATCCTCGCGCGGGATGAACTGGCGTGACTTTATGTATGAGACATTTTGAAGATAACGAGGATTTTCTCCAGGTACTCAGCTTTTCTACCTCTCTTCCATAATGACATTGAGTGCAAGCCAATCTAAACAGTTTAAAAAATAAATATATTGCTTTCTATTCCGACTTTTGTCATAGCGATCTCTTCAGATCGCCGCGTTTTGAGTTCCATTGAAGAACAAGCGCGTGATGGCATCCTGTAGTAGTAGTAGTAGTAGTAGTAGTAGTAGTAGTAGTAGTAGTAGTAGTAATAGTAGTAGTATTGCTCAATGCACTCCGCAATCTAGATCGACCTAAAGCCCGTCCGAGATGTCTTTGAACTTGTTTTCTTCCCGTATGGTAACACCCAGGACCACCGTCATCATGTTTGAATGATGGATGTGTGCTATCAAACCCTTTTGTCGCTGTCGGGCTGTTGCTAAGGTTACACGGGCAGTCAGCCCGAAAGAAATGCTGACGAAATTTTCAGTGTCGAAGGCTATTGGAGGTATTCACTTACGCACACCCCATGCTTGATAGATCTGTGAAACTGAGCTAGCGTGAAGGTCGCCTGTTTAAAGAGAACTGGTGTAGCCTATATCTGGTAGTGGGTGAAACACGTGAGCGTGTATGTTGATGCAGATCACCGCGCTTTTGAGCCTGATTGGTGGTTTGGGGGGGGGGGGGGGAAGCGCGTACATAGCATCCGTTATGATTTAAAATGGTGTTGGGGATCGAAGGTGAGGTTGATGAAGTCATTTTGCAAGTTAGATTTCCAGCGATCGTTGTGGCGATACTAACTTTCCTTTCCTGGTGCCTGAAAGGTGTGGGATCGATCCTGCGTCGGTTCACTCTAATATTATTTATGGTGGGTTTTTTTTCCGGGCACTGCGATATTTCTTTTTTCACCACATCACGTCTGAGAAATACCGTAAATGGAACGACTTCTGACCTAAACCGTACAGAGTTGTTACCTCCCTTTGGTGCTCTTCAGTGTCTTCATACGCCAAAGTTTGC
The DNA here is from genome assembly GCA_036898135.1 of Oncomelania hupensis. Taxonomy (NCBI): domain Eukaryota; kingdom Metazoa; phylum Mollusca; class Gastropoda; order Littorinimorpha; family Pomatiopsidae; genus Oncomelania; species Oncomelania hupensis. The sequence goes on along the minus strand of CM072526.1, from coordinate 20,734,261 downwards.
TAAAACATGCCGAGATAATAGTTTGTTTTTTTCCCACACTAACATAATTTTTTTTTAATGTGTTTGTACATTTGTATCATTGTATGAGTACAAATACTTTGTATATCTATAATTATTAATTTGTAATATATGCATTGTGAATTGCTTTGTTATAAGTATTGTGAATTGTGTCGTTTTTTTCTTATTTTTCATGTGAAGAAGAGTAGTTCACTGAGTAAGCCTACATCTATACGTCTACATCTATACTGCAACATATAATGTAAAATATCTAACCCAAAGTTGAACGTGCACATTCATAAAATCATAATACTAAGTTAATTATACTAATATTAGTAGGCTTAGGCTAAGGTAAAGTATTATTATTATTTATTAGCATTAATTTCATATTATTTGTTTCTTCAGTACTGCAATAGTGTAAGTACTACAGTAGAGAAGTACTATTAGTAATGCTCAATATTGATACAGTTATACTTATAGTCTATTATTCTATTGCTAGTACTAGTATTTGTTGTCGGGATGACGTTGTCATTGTATTGTTAATAGGCCTATAAGTACTAAAGTAGAGTAGTATAAGTAGGCCTACTCAACACTGATAGTCTATTCCTAGTACTAGTATTTGTTGTCAGAATGACGTTGTCATTGTGTTGTTAGTATAAGTACTAAAGTATAGTAGTATTAGTAGGTCTACTCAATACTGATAGCCTATTATTCTATTCCTAGTACTAGTATTTGTTGTCAGCCAGACATTGTCATTGTGTTGTTAGTTAGGCCTGTGTTTGAATCTTTGATTTAGGTAGTTTTGATTGTTGTCAGCTGATTCTTTATGAATTTATTTATTTAACTCTTAATTTTAACTTGTAAGTGGTACTATATTTCAAGCACATGCCACTTGTCAGGGCCCTATCCAATTGTATTGTGTGAATGTGTAAACGCCATGAGCTTCTGTAGTATCTAGGCATACTCATTTATACTGATGGTTTAAAATATATATAATGTTGTCAGCAAGACATTGTCATTGTGTTATTAGTTAGCACTGTGTTTGGTGTTAGTTTTTAATCTGTTGCTTGTACTACTAAGTATTTGTCATCAGCAAGACATTGTCATTGTGTTATTAGTTAGCACTGTATTTGATGTTAGTTAGTTTTCATTGTTGTCACCTGGTTCTTTATTAATTTATATCTTTAACTCTTAAAATTATCTTGTAAGTGGTTCTACTTTTCAAGCACGTGTCCTTTTCTTTTTCCTCAATTAAAATAAATTATTCAATAATTTTGCTTTTTCTTTCTCTGTACAATAATAATAGTAATATTAATAATAATAAAAATAGTAGTAGTAATAATAATAATAATAATAATAATAATAATAATAATAATAATATTAATAATAATAATAATAATAACATTTACATAGCGCTTTTTCCAATGAACAATATCAGTTCAAAGCGCAGTACTCACGCATTCATTCTAAACATCCGGCTTCATACAAAATAAAATCAGACACTTGCTAACGAATAAGAGACGAGAGAGGGAAGGAGGAGGGGAGAGCTAGGGATGGGTGATGGGGTGGGTGGTGGCGGTGGTCTGAATCAAAACAAAAAACAAAACAAAACAAATGGAGGAATGACGACGATGATGGCGGGAGGCAAGATCAGAAACATTTAAGGAAGATATGAGTTTTCAAGTTAAATTTGAAAATAACTATGTTTGGAGAGCTGCGAAGAGAGAGGGGAAGAGAGTTCCAAGTTGAAGGGCCAAGCACTGAGAAAGATCGACGGCTAGCAGAGGAGAGTTTGTAGCGTGGTATGTGAAGCATGAGGGTGTCTGAGGAAGAACGAAGATTTCTAGAAGGCTTATAGAATTTAATATTCTGGGTGAGGTAGGAAGGGGCTAAGCCATGGACGCACTTGTAGCAGAAAATAGCGATTTTGTAGATAATTCTATGAGACACTGGAAGCCAGTGAAGTGAATGTAGAAGGGGAGTGATATGTTTTTTTTTCTTTTTGAGAACCAGACGTGCAGCCGAGTTCTGAACACACTTTCGTGATCATTTAAGGATTCTATTAAATGTCTGGAAGACAATAAAAACCTGATTATAATTTTTTTTTACAAACACATTGACGACACAGTAACATTAAAATCATCTACAGTGAACAGTGAACGAAAATACATTAAACAAATATGAAATCTACAAGAATTTTTTTAAACTTAAGAATTAAAATAGATATTGTATAACTTTATTCATCTCAAAATTAGCAATTACAATAGCAGCATTAGGAGATTCACATTACATACACACAACGAACAATCACATCTAACTATAGGAGCACGAATAAAATGGATCCATTAAACTAAATGATGAGGTAGAGGTTATAATATTAACAAACAACCCCATATCTTACAGGTTGCATAACAGTCAGAAACTCTCACTCTCGCTCTCCTGCACCCACACATACACACACCTGACTCTTGCAGTGACACATAAGATTCACAGAAGATATGTTGGCTCACCTACATCCATTTATAATCTATATATAATTATATAGATATGCATAATATTTGTACACATTCAATGATACAAATGCACAAACACATTTAACAGAAAATCTATTATATAAGCTTGGGGAAAAAAATCCTATTATCTAAGCTTTGTTTTAGCAAACTTGGGCGTGTGAAGACCCTTAAGAGCACCAAATGGAGGTAACAACTATGTACGATTTAGGCCTGAAGCCATTCCATTTACGTATCCCTTAGACGTGATGTGGGAAAAAAATATTGCACCACCAGAAAAATTTAAAAAACACAACTAATATTAGGTTGGGTTTGGGCGCGCCACAGGCTGCGGCTACGCTTTCCTCGGGGGAGGCGGCCCAGAGTTTCCCAAAAACAAAGGAATAATAAAGTGTAAAAAACAACAACCTTTAAACAAATTCTCTTCATCATCATCATTAGCAGCAGCATCGTCAGCAACCCAAAACCATGCCATCACATGTAGACACTGAGACAGTAGTCCTCCTGCCCATATTAGCAAAGTGAATGAAGATCGACTACAGTCTGGTGCCCATGAATAAGTACTGAGACTTACATCGCTGTCTGTCTGTATTTCTGCCTATCTGTCTGCCTGTCTCTCTTTCTCTCTTTCCTCTCTCTCTCTCTCTCTCTCTCTCTCTCTCTCTCTCTTTCTCTCTCTCTCTCTCTCTCTCTCTCTCTCTCCATAGGGGACCAATACTGTCGCTGAAGAATGGGAAAAAAATAATTGCTTATTAATGATACAGACTGTACTCCCCTCTCCGAGTGCTTTGCTGGAATGGTTGACATGGACGTCGATGATAATGGTTATAAAGAGGAGGAGACGGAGCACGATGATGATGATGAGGAGGAGGAGGAGGAGGAGGATGTGGTGAAGAAGGAGGGGGATGCGCCCTTGCCAATCTGAAAAACTTGGGAAGATATTATGATAAAATGTAAGTCAAAACTGAAGACCTATAATTAGTTTCGCTTAATATCATTTTGATTAGCTGATACGTTTTCTGCTGTCTATTTTTGTCTCTCTCCTTAAACTTGACAAGATTACGTAGTTTGGATGTGCTTCAGTATTGATTTGGGGTCCTCCCACTCGCTGCTTCCTGGAAGGGTTATCCTTCGTCTGCAACACCGCCAAAGATAGTTAGACGTTAAACGTCAATTTTCATTCTTCTGCGGTATCAGAAACTAAAAAGGTGAATATTTCATGGCAGAGAAGTTCAGAATTATGTATGTACTTCACAATCAACAATATACCTTCAATGGTCACTTATCTGGGGAAGCGGAAACTAGAAAGACAAATCTGTCATGGCAGAGAAGTTCAGAATATCTGTATGTACTTCACAATGAACCATACACCTTCAATCGTCACTTATCTGGGGTATTGGAAACTAGAGTGACAAATGTGCCACTTCAGAGAAGTTCAGAAAGACAAGTCTGTCATGGCAGAGAAGTTCAGATTATTTTTATGTACTTCACAATGAACCGTACACCTTCAATGGTCACTTATCTGGGGTATTGGAAACTAGAATGACAAATGTGCCACTTCAGACAAGTTCAGAAAGACAAATCTGTCATAGCAGAGAAGTTCAGAATATTTGTATGTACTTCACAATGAACCGTACACCTTCAATGGCCACTTATCTGGGGTATTGGAAACTAGAATGACAAATGTGCCACTTCAGACAAGTTCAGAAAGACAAATCTGTCATGGCAGAGAAGTTCAGATTATTTGTATGTACTTCACAATGAACCGTACACCTTCAATGGTCACTTATCTGGGGTATGGGAAACTAGAATGACAAATGTGTCACTTCAGAGAAGTTCAGAAAGACATGTTTGTTACGGCAGAGAAGTTCAGAATATCAGTTTGTACTTCACAATAAACAATACAATTCAACGTTGTTGTCCGATAAAACCCAGAAATTTGCATTTGGCACCTACCGCCCATGAAAGCAACAACATCAGTAAAAAGCTGTAAACTTTAAAATGGCAACAATAAAATTATATTCCTTTGCGATTTGTATCCAATGGAACTGGACAATAACGAACCCTTTGTTGGTCTCTGCGGCGTATGGGACTCAGCTTAGCTCGCAAGACGGCAATCCCGCTCTATGTACGTCCGGTTAGCTTAGTACTGTCTAGGGGGCGTAGAAAGACAGAATTGACATAGGGGGATAAATCTGTGTGTGGCCTCTCTGTCAATCACCTGTACTGCTCTGTCTGTGTTGTTCTCTTGTCTGCTATTACCTGCTGGCATTAAGAGAGGCGTAGGAAGGAAAGAAAGAAAGAAAGAAAGAAAGAAAGAAAGAAAGAAAGAAAGAAAGAAAGAAAGAAAGAAAGAAAGAAAGAAAGAAAGAAAGAAAGAAGTAAACGAAGACGAGGAAAGACAGGAAAAAAGGAGAAGAAAGAGAATCAGTCAGTCTGTGGCAGCGTATTTGTATGATAAAATGATGAGGATGATAATGATGATGATGAGGAGGAGGAGGAAGAGGATGATGATGAGGAAGAGAATGATGAGGAGGTGGAATATTCTGGCCCGTCCCTCAAGGTCGATAGACATGCCCATTGCACATGCAAGAGTGTGGGAGTGAACGTAATTGGAAAGGGGGTGGTTGTGATGGTGGTGGTGGTGGTGGTGATGATGGTGTGTGTGTGTGTATGGGTGTGTGTGTGTGTGTGTGTGTATAGAGTGATCCAAAAACAAAGCAGCCGTCAGATTTTAAAGTCATAAGTGCAGCTCGTTCTTACGTAGACTATTGCTTTATGCGCTCATGTGGATGTAGTGTATAATTGTCTAAACCTTAGCGCAAGACAGACAAGTCTATACCTTATCCAATAGCACAAGACAGACTAGCTCTATACCGTATTCAATAGCACAAGACAGACAAATCTATACCTTATCCAAAAGCACAAGACAGACAAGCTCTATACCGTATTCAGTATCACAAGGCAGACTAGTCTCTACATTATCCAATATCATAAGGCAGACTAGTATCTATCCTTTATTTTAAAGCAGACTAGCCCTATACCTTCTCCAATTGTACAAGACAGACAAGGCAGACTAAACACATTATTAGACAGTTAAAAGACTGTTGTATTTAAAGCGAAACAAAGAAGAAAACAGCACTACAATGAACCTACTCACTCTTTGTATTACCGCCTTGAAAATGTCGCCAACAATTAACAATGGCGTTCTGTGTTTGTAGTTTGTGTTCTTTTTTTGAAAAGTTGGTTAAGGCTAAACATCTGGAGACGATTTCTTTTAAATGCGAATTTCAATTCCGAAACGAAAAGGAACTCTGGCACAACCCAAACTTACGCAGTGAAGTAGCATAAACACAGAACCATTGGCATAGACATTGCTATTAGTAAGTTGTATTTAGGGGAAAAAAAGTGGTTTCCAACTAAAATGTGAGAAGGTATTTTGATACAAGCTCCCACACTCTTCAACTAAAATACACAAAATCGTTTTCGTTCTCTTCTTCTTCTTCTTCTTCTTCTTCTTCTTCTTCTTCTTCTTCTTCTTCTTCTTCTTCTTCTTCTTCTTCTTCTTCTTCTTCTTCTTCTCCTCCTCCTCCTCCTCCTCCTTCTCCTTCTTCTTCCCCTTCTTCGTCTTCATCTTCTGCTCCTCATCCTCCTCTTCTTCTTCTATTATTATTTTTTTTAAACTAACTTGTTTATTTTTTTATGTACGTATGTATTACTTCCCTTTGTCAACATGGAAATTTATATTTTCACATCTTTAGCCTGTCGTTATTGTTATATTGTTCTGTATAGTGCGCTTTTTAAGCGCAAGAGCTGGTCAAGGCGCTGACTGGGTCGTTTAGTTTTTAGCTCTTCTCTCCCTTGCTCAGTACAGTGTGTTCTTCATCCACCCCCCACCACCCCCTCCCCGCTGCCACCGCCACCCCTACACATACCTACTATATATATAGTACTACCCCACTGTCGCTGTCCTCACCCTCCTCCTCCACTATTATTACCACACTCCTCCACTATTATCACCACTAACCCCTTGGGGTCATGAGCAATCTTGCCGCTGTAGATTGTTCAAACCTATAAAGGGAAAAGTGAAAGCCCCAGTTGAAAACCTGTCTTTCCTTTGTAGGCAAGACAGATTCACTGGGGCAACAGTACCCCCGTTGGAGTGCCGGGGGTTTTCAGTATAAATAGTATCCCCACTTTATGGAAATTTAGTGCTTTAAATTCCCACTGTCGCTGTCTTCCTCATTTACTCTTTCCCATTCCTGCTCTGTCCTATCACTCTGCTATACTATCTTCTTCTTCGCTAGATCAATGACCTACCTTTTTTTCTTGAAAACTCTTCCTGAACAAGACTCCTTGTTTGTGTATGAGGTCTGTTGGATCAGCTTGGGAGAGTTGGACGCTTTCTGCCGGGTGGTCACTAGGGCTTCCTATGATTGTATTATTTAGCACTATAGGCATTTTATATGTATGTGTTTTGTTGATGATTTATAATGATGTTTGTATTCTATTTTGTTTTTGTAACCGGGGGTTCGAGTAGTTGGGGTAAAGCCTCAGCCGTCCCCTGCGTGGGATGTCTTTATTGTAAAGTGACTGGCCGGTGGAGGGCGTTCAATTTTCCCACTAGGGTTGTTTCGGCAGATCTTTTATGCGGATTGGGGGTTGTCCGGTCCTGATTTGGCTCGGAAGAGTCCGCTGGACCTAAAGCAACAATCAATCAATCAATCAATATCACCACTATCCCCCCCCCCCCCCAACATCATCATCATCATTATCAACACACCTCCCCCATTAAAATGCACCTTATCACAGTTATGCAGCTAGCGTGTCTGAGCTGTGCCGAAGCATAAGGCACTACTTGGTCAATTTACGGCCTTTGCCTCAAGAGAGGGCCGCTAGCTCAGTTAGCAGAGCGGCTTAGTAGTTACCCAGAGGTCCCTGGTTCGAATCCCAGATTGGCCAACCTGTCACCATATTAGTTTCCCCTTACCATCAACTGGTTCGCTGGTGACGGATTTATGTGACCAGTAGTCGCCTATACGCTCCGGTGTCGTGTGAGTAAAATCTACAATTATCGTTTAACGTTTTGCCTCGAGCAGGCTCAACTACTCTTTGTGTGTGTGTATGTGTGTGTGCGTGCGTGTGTGTACTTGTATAACCGCACAGCTGAGGATTTTCTTCATATAAACGTGATAACAAATGGGGTAGTTGAAAAAGATTGGGAAGCAAAAAAATCTTCATCATTTTTAAAAACATATTTTCCACTCGAAAACAGTATAGCACAACCGTAAATATGGAGAAATCGCTTCTTCCCAATGTGTCGAAAACTGGGGTAGACAAGTGTGTAAGTTATACACACCTGTATAGTAAGCTGCGCCACGAACAACATCAAGTTTAAAGGGCTGATTGCCCCTCAATCCTGTACTTCATTCATAAATCTACTTAATTTTATCAAACACAACATTTGCTGTGTAAATATCACTGAGAAAAAGACCATTCCGCAATTGTAACCTGTTTTGGTAACATTCTATATTGATCGGCTATATGTGTGTGTGTGTGTGTGGGTGTGTGTGTGTGTGTGGGTGTGTGTGTGTGTGTGTTGGTGTGCTTGTGTGTGTACCCTATCCTCTTCCCAACTTCTCCTCCTAACCGTTCCTATGCCCCTTCCTTACCTGCCCCTTTCCCCTCATCATCCACCGTTACCTTTGTGGTATATATGTGTTTCTCACCTGGCTTGGATGACTCATCGCCATCAAACACGTTGCCAGCCTCAGCACCCGTTTAGACTACTGCGCTCGTCTGCCGCTTTATCTCGCTAGTCCCACTCCATCTGTGCATCATCACCTTCATCATTAGCAGCAGCAGCAGCTGCTGCATCGTCGTCGTCATCATCATCATCATCATTGTCATCATCATCATCATCATCATTGTCATCATCATCATCAGCAGCAGCAGCAGCAGCAAAGGCTTCGCCAGTCTTTATATCCGCTTAGACTGCACTAATGAATGGTCTGATGCTGTATCTTAATCTAAATTGGTCTTCTTGTTTGAGGGAATGGCGCGTTTGTTTATAATAAGAAATTGCCGTCCGAGAATATACGAGTAAGCCTACATCTGTTTCATAGACCTCGTCAGAGTCCCTCTTTTACAGTTCCCTTGTAAGATGAAGCTCGTGGATGCTCTTATGATGGGTGTCATGATCAAATGCCCCGATTTTGTTGTTGTTGTTGTTTGTAGATTATAGTCATACGACACTTTTCGCATATAGGTGACTACTGGACCGATTTATACTGACACTAGCGGGCCAGTTGTTGGTAAAGGGGAAAATAATATGATCACACGTTGACCAATCCGGGATTTGAACCAGCGACCTTACCAACTGAACTACCCGGCCCCTCTTCGAATGCTCCGATTACATTTCGCTCCTGTATAAGACTGGCGCCCCCCTCCCTCCCCCGCCCGCCCCCTGTACAAGACTAACCCCGGTACGTCTTGCCCCATTTATTTTGCACTCGAACCGTCTCGCCGTGGTACAAGAAGAAGAAAAGGAAGAGTTAAATGGTGTGCTTAGTCACAAGAAAATAAATACGGCATACAAATATGGTAATTTCTTTTTGTGTTTGTATCCCAATCGGCAGCATTTTCAGACTTTGGTGTCCATGCCGGTTTCCTTCTCTTCAAAGCGGTGACCACCAAGACTTCTTGAAGTCCATCTAAGTTTTTTGTGTTTATTTTTGTGTTTGTTGTTTGTATAAACATGTGTTACGTATTTGTTGAGTTCATTCTCTTATTCGCTTCTTTTCAGTTGTTGTAATGACTGAAGTATAATGTGCTGTACATCACGGTCTGTATTTGATTCCTATCCTATCCTATCCTATCCCATAACCCGAAGGTCGTAGGGGCACCACAGATGATCGCTTAACCAGCATACTCCATCTTTCTCTGTCCTCAGCAGCCCTCATGGCTTCGCTCAGTGTCAAACCAGTCCATTCTCGAATGTTGTCCTCCCACCTCTTTTTCGGTCTCCCCCTTCTTCTGTATTTGATTACCTGAAATTAATTGAAACTTTTTGTATGTGATTTATGCTCACGCGATTCCATTTACACAATGCGCTAATTCTGGCTCTCTATCCGGGATTGGGGCTATAAAGATCGTGTTTAAATCCCCCCGTTGGGGTGCCGGGGTTTTCTGTGTAAATAGTATCCCCGCTTTGTGGAAATGTAGCACTTTAAGTTACCACTGTTTATGTCATTCTCATTTGTTCGTCTCTTTCCTAATCTGTTCTATAAATCTAATATCTTCTTCGCTGGACCAGTCACCTACCCTTTTTATTGAAAACTCTCCCAAAAGTCCTGATTTGTGTATGGGGTCTATGGGGTCAGCTTGGGGATATTGGACGCTTTCTGCCAAATTGTCACTAGGTCTTTCTATGGTATTCTATTTAGCAATATAAGCATTTTATATTTATGTGTTTTATTAATATTTTATAATGATGTTTATATTGTATTTTGCTTTTGTAAACGGGGGTTTGATAAATTACAGCCTCAGCGTCCCTTGCATGGGTGGTCTTTATTGTAAAGTGACCGGCTGGTGGAGTGCCTTCAGTGTTACCATTAGGGTTGTTACAGGAGATCTTTTATACGGATCATGGTTGAGCCCTCTTTCAACCAAGTCGTGGTCCTGGGCTGGTGTGCATGAACGAACTTAAAAGCCGACTTACACTTAAGTAGCATGTTTAAGTGAAGCGTTAAGTCTAAGTCGGCTTTTAAGTTCGTTCATGCACGCCAGCTCTGGTTCGGCTCTTTGCAGTCCGCTGGACCCTATAAACAATGGCTAACTAACTAACTAATCATGGTGGGGCCGGGGAGCTCAGTTGGTAGAGCTAGTAACCGAAAGGTACCTGGTTCGAATCCCGGATTGGCCAATGTGTGACCATATTATTTTCCCCTTACCATCAACTGGTTCGCTGGTGTCAGAATAATGTGACCAGCAGTCGCCTATACGCTCCGGTGTCGTGTGACTATAATCTACAATTACCCTTTTCATCCAATCATGTTTCAAATTATTGGCGTCACGGTACACGTTTCGTCAGATTTCAGTTGACCTGACTTTTGTGATTTGTGTTCACATCCTTCTGCTCCTTTGGTTTGCCATTCTGCCCCAACCTCTGCAGCAAGACAATATTGTTCTTTAGGCGTCTGTGGAAGAACGTCAAGAGATAACAGTATTTTTTGGCAGGAAATCCCCCTGCTGCCCTCCTCCTACCCACTCGCAGTGGATAACAGGTCAGTTTTCTAATAGTACCTTTTTATATGTTTTGTATTGAATTTCTTCAGAAACTTAAAATTATTAACTAACAAAGCGACCTGACGACACTTTGCCCCAAAGCGACCTGACGACTCCGCCCCAAAGCAAGATCTATCCCTATCAATTGCAAATGAACAAATAACTTAAAGTATTTTAAGAAAAAACAATATTTCCCGTCACAGCTGACAGCATACAACTGCCTTACACTTTGAAGGCAATGTGATAGTCTTTGTGGAATACCTCTCCACTGCATATAGGAGGACTCTTGTTTGAGAGCCAAGTATGTGACAGCTGCTTCGACCTTTAAAGATCTTCATCAGACACATGCTGAGTCAGCTCTGCTTTGACGGGAAATCTTCCTTTTTGAACACAGAGTTATTATTTCATTTCTACATGATCAGCCAGTGTTCAGAAACACACACAGACATTCTCTCTCTCACTCTCCCTCTCTCTCTTTCTCTGTCTCCCTCCCTCTGTCTATCTCTATATCTCTGTATCTTTCTCTCTTCCTCCCTCCCTCCTTCCCTCCCTCTCTCTCCCTGTTAAATTGTGCATTGCATTTCAAAAGTGTAGCGTGTAGATGATGTTCTCGGGAACATTTTTTTCTACTTTCGTTTGTGTTGGGGCGAAAGGATTTCAATCTTTTATGGGTTTAGCGTTTAGGCTTGCATTTTGTATTTTGCCTTCTTCTTCTTCTGTTGTTGCTTGCATTAATAATAATAATAATAATAATAATAATAATAATAATAATAATAATAATAATGATGATGATGATGATGATGATGATGATGATGATGATGATGATGATGATGATGATGATGATATGTGCGGTATACCCGCTTTACCCCAGAATCGGTCATCGGGCTCAAAGAGTGGCGATCGGTACCAACATAATTATGCGCTCACATGTTTCATATAGCTTACTCTCGCAAAACACATTTGACAAAAATGTATATCACTCAAATATTCGGTGTAAGGGGCAGGGCGTTCACTTATGAATACGGCGGAAGAGGGAAATGGAATTTTTAGTTCGATATTTGATAATGGTGGCGTCCGATACCGTTGTTGAAGGGGAGGTGCATGTGAAGGAGAGATAGGCGTTTTTGTTGTTGTTGTTGTTGTTGTTGTTGTTTTTAACCTCCGTTGCATGCAGACTAAATCCACCTTTTTGTTTTATTTTTTTTCGTTTTTTTTCTCTTTTTTTTAATCAGGTTTTCTTTTAGGTCTTCTTCATTGTATGTGGAAACATTTTTTTTAAATTAACATAAATGTATACATGTAAATTTCTAATATCAAAAGCAATAGGGGCAGTTTTCCGGTTGTCATTGCATATGTTCGTCATTATTAATCTTTTTTTAAAACCTCTAAGCTTTATTTCATAATCAAAAATATATTCAATTATCAATCTGTCTCCATATCTGAATTTACTAATACACATTTTTCCAATTAATAAAATATGGTTAATCAATTGCACTTCTTTTCTTCGCTTGTTCTCTACATTATAGCCAAGTAAAATATCCTGTTCAGTAAGTCGTATGTTTTTTTCCTGTGTAGATTAGAAAGCAATTTCTTTTTTAACATGCTCCCAGAGGTTACGTAGTTTGTCGCATTTACAGAAAAAATGCTCTATATAATCCACTTCGTTGCATAGGTCACACCTGTTTGAGTCTTTAATTTTCATTTTATGTAGGAGAATGTTTGTTGGAGGCGGGTTTGTTTATTTTCTATACTGAGCCACCTAGCAATCGGCACATTAAACAACGCACACATTCTCCGCGATCCGTGATAGTACTCACAATAATCCAGAATGTAGCTTCAGTTTACTCACTCCTATGTACTGAAATCGAGTTATGGCGTAGCATTCTGGATTTTTAATTTTTTTTTTATTTCATAAATGTTAAATTGCGCTTTTCCAGCTCAAAAGCTGCTCAAAGCGCTAGCATGTAACTCAAACCGCCCGAGGCGACCACCTGCAACCATTGGGCGCATACTACTGGGCGACCGGGGATGGGGATAATGGACCTAGTGCGTGCTGGGTGTATTTGTGTAGTCGGCACTCAACCGCCTAGGACCTGAGCGTCAGGATCTTTAAAGTCCGTGCGATAGAAGGCGTGCGTGCACAAACTAGACCTCGGTTTATACTCTCATCCGAAGGATACACCGCGCAGGTGGGAGAGGCGGTCGTCGGACTAGCGACCTCTCAACCTCTCTCGTCTTCGCGCCTCTCCATGTGTCTATTTTCGTAGCGACTCGGCGGCTAAATTTAGCATTGTGGGGGGGTCATGGGTGGGGGAGGGAAGATGGGGTGATGATAAAACTTGCACTCATCTGCCTGGCAGCAGGGAGTCGGTTTCTGGGCAAGACAATGACTTCAAGAGAGGGCTTTGCTTATTTAGTCCTCCGTCTTCTTCCATTGCCTTCACTAGAAATTATGTCTTCTTCTTCCACTTCTTCTTCCACACTTGAGGGGCCGGGTAGCTCAATTGGTAGAGCGTCTTACTAGCAACCGAAAGGTACCTGGTTCGAATCCCGGATTGGCCAATGTGTGACCATATTATTTTCCCCTTACCATCAACTGGTTCGCTGGTGTCAGAATAATGTGACCAGTAGTCGCCTATACGCTTCGTCGGTGTCGTGTGACTATAATCTACAGTTACACTTCTTCTTAATGTCTTTTCTCCTCCTCCTCCTCCTCCTCCTCCTCCTCCTCCTCCTCCTTCTTCTTCTTCTTCTTCTTCTTCTCCTTAAGGTCTTTCATCCTTCTTCTTCTTCTTCTTCTTCTTCTTCTTCTTCTTCTTCTTCTTCTTCTTAATGTCTTTTCTCCTCCTCCTCCTCCTCCTTCTTCTTCTTCTCCTTAATGTCTTTCATCCTTCTTCTTCTTCTTCTTCTTAATGTCTTTTCTTATCATCCTCCTTCTACTTCTTCTTCTTCCTCCTTCTTCTTCCTCCTTCTCTTCTTCTTCTTCTTCTTCTTCTTCTTCTTCTTCTTCTGCACCCGATACACATTGGTCGAACGCTACCAGAAGCATGCGTTATTAGTCGCATCAACAGGCGATAATGCATGCTCCCATGCTTCAGAGCACTGCTTTCTATACGCTTCAAGCTCTATAGTCACGGAAAAAGCGCAATTTGACTGCAGTGAACTCATGAAAATAGAAAAATGTAAGTTTCGTCTCCTCTAGGGGACGAATTAGGTCAAACTGTATTAGTTTCTAGGTCAACTGTCTTTTACGAACCGTTTGACAATGTTTTTGAACCGTTTGTTGACGCCGGATAGTGTCCTCACTTGGTTTCATGCAATTTAAGAATCCAACAAGGCAATTGGGTTTTTGAGACGGAAATAGCGGAATGTTGTAGAGCAACATTCTGTATATATTTACAGTAAAATTGCGCTTTTTCCGTCACTATAGCGCTTGAAGCGTGTAGGAAGCAGTGCTATGAAGCATGAGAGCATGCTTTATCACCTGTTGAGGCGACTAGTAAAACATGCTTCTGGTAGCGTTCGACCAATGTGTACCGGGTGTCTTCTTCTTCTTGTTCTTCTTCTTCTTCTTCTTGTCAATTCTTTTCTATTCTTTTTCGTTTTTTAAAACTTTATTAATTTTATTTATTTATTTTATTTTACTTTTTTTTTTTTTTGGGGGGGGGGGGGGGGGTGTGGGTAGGGGGGTTTGAGCTGTCTTATATTTTAGTGTGTATCCGAGTAGTCTATTTGTTGTTATGTTATGCTGTTATTTTGTTCAAAGTAAATTGTACACTTTTTTTTTTAATGTTGTGGCGTTTTCTAGTTGATTATTTTGTGTTCTAATGGACTAACACAACTTTAGGGAAGTGACAGAGGGAGGGTGGACGTTAGTGAATGGTGGGTTGTTTGGGTTAATCTGTCACAACTTGAAATGCAGTTAAAACACAAACTACTGGAAGGATTTGAGCCATTTGTATATAAATCTGATACGATGGCAACAACATTTGTTCCATTCGATTAAATGTTGATTTCAAACTTCAAGATAACATAATTTGCAAAACTGTTGTTCAGTATATAGTCAATCGTCTTTGACCAAATTCTTTTCTTTATTTTTTCAAATTTATTTTGCCCTGATGTTCCACTTATACTGGGGAGTGGTAATAATAATAATAATAATAATAATAATAATAATAATAATAATAATAATAATAATAATAATAATACAATGACTTGTAACGCGCACATATCTCACCGCAAGGCGACTCAAGGCGCTGGTCGATACAGGATATAACTCGAGCCGACCGAGGCACCCACCTGCAACCTTTAGGCGCACAGTCTGACGCCCAGACGACTGAGCACAACCCTAGGCGACCGGGGACGAATAAGAAGGGAAAACTATATACTTAGACAGTGCATGGTTGTTGTTGTTGTTGTTGTTTTTTGTAGTTGTTGTTTGCTGGTGTGTTTGTTGCTTGTTTCTTATTCGGGTCAACAAATGGTTCCCCAATATTTATTTTTATGTTCGCGAAGAATGGACTTAATACAAATTATTGGCAGGGCGGCGCGTGTGTATATCTTTTGGTGGGGGAGAGAAAGGGGTGGGAAAATCTTACCTAGTGGAACGAGGGAAGCGAGCCAACTTCAAAGACGCTTGGCACGGCAGTAATTTGGCTCTTGATGAAGGTTTACCGTCTGTACAACCTAGAGGTTCTCCACTCGGATGCCTTACTTGACTCGACTTCTTCATAACCACTTTGATGAGTTAGGAGGTTATGGGTCACCGCTCGGGCGATGTGGAAGTGCGAAATCTATTCCTGTACCACCACCGGTTTTACGGACTTTTTTGACCTTCTCTCTCTCTCTCTCTCTCTCTCTCTCTCTCTCTCTCTCTCTCTCTCTCTCACTTTTATATCCCTCCCTCTCCCCCTACCTCTCCACTCACACGCCATCCACACACACACATCCACCCCTACCCTCGCACATCACCTCCAATCCAAAACCCCACCTGGATTGAGATCCACCGCACTAGAAATGCTTAACTTGTGTGTGTATGGGGGGTGGGGTGGGGAGATTTTATTCGTCATCTATACTGTGCGACGTTCGCGTTTCCGTCTCCCGTCTCTTTTATTGTATCAACGTGTCTGCCCCAAGGGGTTTTAGGACATAAAGGGTTTGGGCTTGACTTTTCTCAGCGACAGCTGAGAAAGCGCTACCCAGGACAAGAGGGGAGGGAAGAGACCCTGTAGCGCATGTTGGGTGTAGAATTTAGTTTACTGGCACCCACTATCATCATCATCATCATCATCATCATCATCATCATCATCATCATCATCATCATCATCATTAACCCTTGTCACGTGACGCTGACGTAAGTCAGAATCCCGCGAACATTGTTAGTCCTTACAACCCGAGCACACCCCACCCACACACTAAATAAGAACACAAACACCAGTGGTAAATTAACGAAACAACTCTTTTAGATTTGTATATTAAAAAACCTCGTTCATTATGGTTATCATCGTCATTATTGCTGTCATCATCAGCATCGTCATTGTCAACGACGTCGTCATGATCATCATCATCATCATAGCTATCATTAAACCTAAAACACTAATTTGTATCCAAAGACCTCTATCATTATCGTTATCATTTTCATTGTTGCTGCAATATTCGTCATCATCATCATCATTGTCGTCACCATCATCGCCATCATCATGATCATAGCTATCCTTATCATCTGTGTACGGTTTGGGTGTGGGGGTCTCTAATCGGCCAATTCGGGGAATTTTCAGCATAAATATACGATCTAGCGTTTTGGTCGTGTGATGATATGTGTATGATCTGTTTGATAGGCTTAAATTGCGGTGATACACTATTTTTGGTTATAGCTTTAAGCCTTAGGAATCCCCCATGCACCTCCCACTGCCCATCCCCACCTCCCACTGCCCATCCCCCACCTCCCACTGCCCATCCCCAACTCCCACTGCCCATCCTCCACCTCCCACTGCCCATCTCCCACTGCCCATCCCCCACCTCCACTGCCCATCCCCCACCTCCACTGCCCATCCCACGCCTCCCACTGCCCATCCCCCACCTCCCACTGCCCATCCCCCACCTCCCACTGCCCATCCCCCACCTCCCACTGCCCATGCCCCACCTCCCACTGCCCATCCCCCACCTCCGACTGCCCATCCCTCACCTCCCACTGCCCATCCCCCACCTCCCACTGCCCATCCCCCACCTCCCACTGCCCATCGACTGCCCATCCCTCACCTCCCACTGCCCATCCCCCACCTCCCACTGCCCATCCCCACCTCCCACTGCCCATCCCCCACCTCTGCCCATCCCCCACCTCCCACTGCCCATCCCCACCTCCCACTGCCCATCCCCACCTCCCACTGCCCATCCCCCTCCATACTCACTTCCCCCACCCCCCAAAAAAATACACATGTATTTTGTCAACTTTCCACTTTTTAACCCGTTAAGAGAGTTCTAGTATTTATTTTTTTCAGTTTGCAACTTTAAACAAATAATAGGGTAGTTTTCAACTGGTTTACCTCAGGCCATGAAATATTAGTTTGTTTAGCCTTTAACTTAATTTTGAATTTATAAATATTCTCTCTTTCTCTCTCTCTCTCTCTCTCTCTCTCTCTCTCTCTCTCTCTCTCTCTCTCTCTCTCTCTCTCTCTCTCTCCCTCTCCCTCTCCTCTCTCTTTAGCTTTGTACTATTTCTCCGAATATTATTTACTTTCGACTCGGGCAACATCTCGATGGTTTTCTCCGGGTGCTCCGGTTTGCTTACCCCAGGGAAATTTCAAAAACGCAGCTATAGTATTAGGTAGGTTTGGTTTTGGCGCGCCACAGGCTGCGACTACACCTTCCCCTGTGGAGGCGGCCCAGAGTTTCCCGATAAAAAGGGATAATAAAGTGTCCCCCAAAATATTTCTAGGAATAAAACGGCTTGATTAAAGTAGAGAAAACTTTGCTTTGGAGAAAACTCCTTTTGTATGGCCAAGATGTTGACAGGTAAAAGCTTTACAAGCTAATGTATTTATATTTAGGGTTGGACTTTTTTTTTCTGGAAGTGCTCTGGATGGGTGTTTGATGGTGGCCTGTAGACTGAAACTGTAATAGGAAAATATGTACAGCAAGGTTTGAAAACTTGGCCTGTTCTTTTTCAGTTCAACCTTGCCATCAAATGTTCTAAGTGTTTGGCAGACAAAGTCAGGTGAAACCCAGACAAAGACCGAGGGTTTTTGAAAACGAGCCCAGGCATTTTCTTCTTCCAGTGAATTATTTTAGAACTTCGAATTTTACGATGTTTGAAAAGCCAACTCAACACAAGGCGATCTGGCAACGTTCAACTTCTGCCGCGCAGGCGAGAAGACAAAAACGAGAGGTCTCCATTACAAGACCGACAACTCTTCAGACCCTCTGACGTCAAAGACAAGGCTACTTCCCTTTCTTTCTTTGGGTTGCTGCCCTTGGCGAGAGAGGTTTAAGTTAAGATGGAGCGATAAGACAGTGAAGAATTCGACAGTTAAACTGCACATTAGTGCAGGTGAACGTTGGTTTAAAAACATGGAATGTGGATTTGGTGCTTCTTTTGCCACGGATTTCGTTTCCATGAGCTTCCACCGGTGCAAACAATATTCTGCCCACATAATTATTTGCTGTAGTGGACTGAATAAATGTGCAGGGGGGTGAAAAATGAACTCTATTGGAAGTTGCTTTGAACTTTTGTAAATGCTCCCTAGTGAACGCTGATCACTGATCTCTGCTCACTAGTGAACATTGCTAATAGGAGTACTTCTTAAATAGCTGTCAACATGTATTTTGTACCGCTTTTCAGGGGAAGCAACTCTCATTGACCTACTTTCGGTTTATTTAGGCGTACTGTCAACATGTATTTTGTACCGCTTTTCAGGGGAAGCAACTCTACTTTCGGTTTATTTAGGGATAATGCCTATTGATGTTTGCTCACTAGTGAACACTGCTTACTGATCTTTTTCGGCTGCACAAGCATAGTAAATGTAAAATTACATTTTCAAACAAACAAAAATAAATAGTGCAACACGTGTATATTATTATTACAACTACTATCCCACACCCCAAACATACTTCCCGCATACACCCCTACACACCATCACAAATCAATGCCATCACGCACAAACGTCCACGCCAGGCGTACAACACACGTAACCCATGCACAGACATAATCATCACATGCTAAGCCAAATCACAAAACAGGACCGTTTGAAAAATTAACACACACACACACGCGCGCACACACACGCACGCACAAACACACACGTACACCCACAGCCGAGGTTACACAGTATTATCGTGACTTTCCCGAAACGACACCACGTTGTGCTGACAATTGGTCATATTTCGTCCCCATTTTTAAGTACTGTACTTTGAAGTGTTCGAACCCTAACCCTAACTCTAACCCAGCCCTAATCTTAACGGATCATTGTTCTGACGTCAAAACAAGTAGGCATGTCTATACAAATTATGTAGATGTTCACTGATTTGTCCAGATAACACCCCCGTTGGGGTGCCGGGGGTTTCAGTATAAATAGTATCCCCACTTTCTGGAAATTTAGTGCTTTAAATTCCCACTGTCGCTGTCTTTCTCATTTGCTCTTTCTCATTCCTGCTCTGTTCTATCAATCTGCTATACTATCGTCTTCTTCGCTAGACCAGTCTCCTACCTTTTTTCTTGAAAATTCTTCCGGGACAAGACTCCTTGTTTGTGTATGAGCTCTGTTGGATCAGCTTGGGAATATTGGACGCTTTCTGCCAGGTGGTCACTAGGGCTTCCTATGATGTTATTATTTAGCAATGTAGGCATTTTATATGTATGTGTTTTGTTGATAATTTATAATGATGTTTGTATTCTTTTTTTGTTTTTGTAAACGGGGGTTCGATAAGTTGGGGTGAAGCCTCAGCCGTCCCCTGCGTGGGATGTCTTTATTGTAAAGTGACTGGCTGGTGGAGACCTTTCGGTTTTACCACTAGGGTTGTTTCAGCAGATCTTTTATGCGGATCAGGGGTTGTCCGGTCCTGATTTGGCTCGGAAGAGTCCGCTGGACTTAAAGCAATAATAATGTAATGTAATGTAACACTGTGTAAACAAGAACCACATACGCACATTTCCAAACACATACATGTATAAAGACCCACAATGTACAGATTTCACAACAACAACAAATACTGTTTTAGACACTGTGTATACTGTATGCTGGATCATACACACATACACACACACAAACACACGTATACACATACGCACATTTCGAGACATATAAAGACCCACAATGCACAGTTTTCACAACAACAACAACAACTACAGTATTAGCCACTGTATATAATGTATGCTGGATCACACAGACACACGCACACACACACACACACACACACACTAGTGAACAGTGCTCACTGTACGCATCTCATTAGTGAACGCTGCTCATTAAATAAAAACAACTCTCTAATGAACAATACTCTTCGTCTTCTTCTTCTTGAGTGTTGTTGTTGTTGCTGTTATTTTGAGTGTATTGTTAATGCTGGTAGAATTATAATGTTACAGCCATAGATTGTTGTTCTTACATATGTATAAAAAAATCCTTATTAATCGTTCACATACCAAAACAAATTCACTTATTTGCTTTGTTGATTAATTAGTTGGTTGAATGAATGGATGGCTGATTGATTGGATGGACAATGATTTATTACTGTCATTAGCAAAATAATGTTTGCTTTGCTAATCGTATAATTTTTTCGTCTGTTACATGTGCTGTTGTTGCTTCCTTCTCGAAATCAGGTAAGCAATTTGGAAATAATTCCGTTGTTGTTGTATTGTTGTTCAGTCATCACCATCATGCTAGCCACTGGAATCTTCTTCTTTCGTCTTCTTTTCGTCCTCTGTCTGTCTGTCTGTGTCTGCCTGTCTGTCTGTCTGTCTGTCTCTCTCTCTCTCTCTCTCTCTCTCTCTCTCTCTCTCTCTCTCTCTCTCTCTCTCTCTCTCTCTCTCTCTCTCTCATTTTTTGCCATCTTCCCCATCCGTTGCTTAAAAATGTGTCTTGGACTTGGCATTTGCAGATTCATCACAAATGATGATATATTTGTTTTATCTCATCTTGTCTCGACTAGGAATGTTTTGTCTTTTCCTGTCTTGTTTTCTTCAGTGTTGTTTTCCTGGATGGAAAATGTGTTGGCATACAAGACTATGTCAGTGAAATTTCATCGTTTCCGTGTGTCTGAAAACAAGAGTTTGTACAGCCCTTTTTTTCACACCATCACCTCCTACTCCCCGTCCCACCTGTCTCTCTCTCTCTCTCTCTCTCTCTCTCTCTCTCTCTCTCTCTCTCTCTTTTTTTTTTTTTTCTCTCTCTCCATATCTATGCCTCTGTCTCTGTCCTGTATTATCCAAAATTAGTTGTTTGAGAGGAGTAACCTTTATATGCCAATTTGAACTAAGCATTTCATATTCACGTTTTTCGTCATCATCATTATCATCATCATCTACATCGTTGTCGTCATCGTCGTCATCATCATCATCGTCATCATCATTATCATCGTCGTCATCATCATCATCAACATTTTCCGTTCTTTCTTTCTCTCTTTGTTTGTTTGGTTGTTGTTGTTGTGGTTGTTGTTGTAGTTATTGTTTTTGTTGCTGTTCGTCTTCTGCTACTTCTTCTTCTTGTTCTTCTTTTCATTCCTTATCTATAATGTGGTGTTGCAGTGTGTGTGTGTGTGTGTGTGTGCGTGTGTGTGTGTGTTGGTGTGTGTGTGCGGGAACGCACAAAAGCGCACAAATGGGTAGCAGACCTTGTCTTTTCTAGTAACAAATGGGATTATTTGCTTGGAACCCACTTTTTTCCAGGAACCCACTTTTTTCTAAGTGCGCGGGAGTGCTCTTTTAGTGCATGGGAGTGCAGTTGTAGTGCATAAGAGTGTTTTAAGTACATAGGAGTGCACTATCCGGGACGGAGAAAATACAGTGAATTTTTGGAAAAGTTTGAAGCAAAATTCGACCTATTTCGTCGCCTATTAGAGACGAAATAGGTCAACTTTCTAGAGAAGGGTTAGGGTAAGGGCTAGTTGCAGCGCTGCAACTAACCCTTGCCCTAACCCTTTTCCATCAAAAAATGACTTTTCGATTCCTACATTCTTAAATGAACCCATTTGTGATGTATTGCAAGTATGTGTGTGTGGGTGTGTGGGTGTGTGTGTGTGTGTGTGTGTAGTGAGAGGTGTGGGGTGTTGATGACTGCCAATTTCAGACATTCCATGGCAATATTCAATTTGCCTCAGGCATCTTAAGAGTCCGAACAACACGCCAACAGGGATCTTATGTAAGATCTGCGTGTCTTTGAACATGGTACTGTAGCATGGAATCGGTGCGCTGGACAAATGGCTAAACATTCCATAAGTAATTGTATCATGTATGTATGTATCAGTTTATAGTCCCCTCTCTTCCCGATAAGGATTTTCAGAGAGGAGACTATCATGATCATCATGATAATGATCATCATCATCATCATCATCATCATCATTATCGTCATTGTCTTCTTGTCTTGTCTTGCCGTGTACGCCCACAATCAATCGTGTTGATCATTATGGCATTTGAGAGGAAGATTTTGTACGCATGTCAAGTACGGATACTGAGCTAATAACATTTAAATCGTGCCGCTACATAGGAAATGTGAGTGAAGGGGGGAAATGCTGGTGAAATAAGGGTAAGGAGACTGGGGGGCATGGCGGGTGGTGTGTAGGAGGGGAGGGGGGGGGGAACTGGAGGGTTTTACTGGGAGACTCCCGACACCAAGGTGTCAGCAGCCAGGTGTCGTCGTCATCATCATCGTCATCGCCGTCGTGGTGGTGGACTTGTGTTGTTTTTGCTCGTTGTAGTTCCTAATTGTCATGCTCCTTCTCCTCTTTCTCCTTCTAATCGTGAATATCGTCGTCCTCCTCCTTCTTCATCCCTTCATTCCTCTGTTCTTCCGTCTCGATGATCTCACTTTAATTGTCTGGTGGGGTTTTCGCTACTTACTTTTGTCATAATTTCGCCAGTCTAAGGCCACGTCTACCCGACTTTCAAAATTCGCCCTGTCGATTCACCTCTTCTTGTCCTGTAGGAGAATGCAAACAGTTATTGAAATGTTTATAACAAATCAACAAGTTAGGTTCCTTCCCATGTCTGCCAACCAGCCAAAACGTGGATATTGTTTTCGCATGAAGATGTTGTTGTTTTTTCCAAAGGACTACATTTAGGCGTCTTCTCATGCTTCGGAAAATCAGTCCCTTAATTTTCACATAGCCTGATTTAACCAAGCCCACTTTTGAGCTGGGAACACAGCCAAATGTATTGCCACCCGTAACTAAGGCACAGATCCACAATTGCAAATCATTGTCAGCAGATACAGGGGATTGATTTGATTTGATTGATTGTTGCTTTAGGTCCAGCGGACTCTTCCGAGCCAAATCAGGACCGGACAACCCCCAATCTGCATAAAAGATCTGCCGAAACAACCCTAGTGGGAAAATTGAATGCCCTCCACCGGCCAGTCACTTTACAATAAAGACATCCCGCGCAGGGGACGGCTGAGGCTTTACCCCAACTACTCGAACCCCGGTTACAAAAACAAAAAAGAATACAAACATCATTATAAATCATCAACAAAACACATACATATAAAATGCCTATAGTGCTAAATAATAACATCATAGGAAGCCCTAGTGACCACCCGGCAGAAAGCGTCCAACACTCCCAAGCTGATCCAACAGACCCCATACACAAACAAGGAGTCTTGTCCAGGAAGAGTTTTCAAGAAAAAAAGGTAGGTCATTGAAGAAGAAGATAGTATAGCAGAGTGATAGGACAGATCAGGAATGGGAAAGAGCAAATGGGGAAGACAGCGACAGTGGGAATTTAAAGCACTAAATTTCCAGAAAGTGGGGATACTATTTATACTGAAACCCCCGGCACTCCAACGGGGGTACTGTTGCCGCAGTGAATCAGTCATGCCTACTAAGTCAAGACAGGTTTTCAACTGGGGCTTTCACTTTTCCCTTTATAGGTTAGAACAATCTACAGTGGCAAGATTGCTCATGACCCCAAGGGGTGATACAGGGGAGGTAGATCTTTCCTATCATTGTCTCATTGCACGGAGGACAGCATCTCTAAGGATTGTATCCAAGATTCTATCTTTGAACTCCAGCCTCATCTCTGTAGGCGAGGCACCTCTATCACTTCTGTGTTACACACACTTTGGGTCTCCCTCATTGAAATGCGTTGGACAAAATGGAATTTGCTTAGTTTGGTGAAAATCGTCCTGTGCGGTCCGCACACATTATGGATAATTGACCTATCAGTGTCGTCGTTACCCGCGCATTCTTTCACAGGCAGGTGAACGAGACTATTATTCTCTGTTTGTCCACGGCAATCGAGCCGCATTTCCTGGGACGTCGTGTGACGTCATTTCCGCTTCCTGCGCGCTTATGGTGCTGCCCTGAACTGGATGACGGGTCGTAAACATGATGATTCTTACCACGCACGCACACACACACAAACACACCCACACCCACGCGCGCGCACACATACACACTCACTCACTGTATTGTGGTTGGGTTGAACTTTATTGGGTTGGGCTGGTTTGTAGTATGGTGTGGTGTATGGTGGGTTTGGTTGTGTTGTTTGGGATTTGGTTGTGGTATGATTTAATGTGGTTTCCCGCTGGTTGAATTAGGTTGTGAATGTGTTCTGGTTTGTTGTGTTGTGTTGTGTTAATTGGATTGTATTGTTTCGTAGTGTATTGGATTGTAATTGTAATAATTACTATAACGTGCTAAGTATAATCTATGAAATTGTATTCTTCTCCTTCTTACTCTGTCCTCCCCCTCTCCCAACCCCAATCCCATCCTCTCTGTCTCTCTCTGTCTGTCTCTGTTTCTGTCTCTCTATGTCTCTCTCTCTCCTACCCCTCCATCATTCTTGCTACAATTTGCATAAACTAGTGTTCTGTCAATGGGTCCTTACCGCATCCCAGCAGAGTGCATTGTCTGTTGACGAGCGCGGAGCGCCTGATCGTACAGCAAACATTGCCGTACGCAGCTATCTCTGAGGTGCACATTTATGGTGCTAACCTACGCGCTCTCATCATTCGTTACACTCTTTTAGCAGGTTTGAGCTCTTGAGTGTACAGGAAGCATTCATTTACTCCATTCCTCATCTTTTATTTGCTTACCACCTTTCACACACTCTACAGTCTTGACCGCCTGATCCAAACATATTGCTTCTCATCTGAAATCACTTCACTGGCTTCCCTTGGAGTAAAAGAGTACATAATTCCTTTTGTTTTTATGGTGTCACTGTCTGGTCCATCGTACATCTGTTATTTGGTCCGCTTCTGCTTAACATTAGGACCCTCATTTCGTCTCTTGATACTCGTTCAGCAGCTTTTCATTCGAAGTGTCAGAAGAGTTTTGGCGAACGCTCTTCAGATCTAAAGTTTGGAATTCTCTGCCTTCAACTCTTAACTGAATCATCTGCTTTGCTTTCGTTCTTACCTGAAATTACCCATTTTCAGCAGCGTCTTTTATTTCTAAATCTTGATTCGTTTATTTTTGCACCCTTTGTGAGCATCATCATCATCATCATCAATTGTGGATTCTTTGGGCCTGTACATTGTACTATATAAAACTGAACAAGAAAAACACGATTTAATTTGCGCTTATCTAGCCTAAAAGGGCTACTCAAGGCATTGGACGCTAAAAGCTTCTAACTCAGGCCGCCCGAGGCGTCCGCTAAACACAACTAAGTATTTTCTTTTAATTAATCGCATTCGCATTGCTGTCAAGATAAATAGCAGCAATAGGTTTGCGAGAAACAGGCGGGAGAGAGAGAGAGGGGCTGTCCAGGTCTTTATGTCAGTGTCACCATGAATTCTGATCTCCTTTTTTGTTTTCCGCTGCCAGTGGAAATTGCGAAGTCAGCAGCGTCGAGAGCGAAGCTATGAATAGAACTGGCCTATCGATCCCCGCACCTTTTAAAAAAAGGAAAAAAAAGAAGAAAGAAATTAAGAAAGACGCTAGCTTCTGCTTTTATTTATAAGGGCACAATGACGCCAGGCGGGTACGTTTCTGTCATACCGACACTTTATTTAATAAATTTTGGCTATTGTCGATTCTAGGAATGGTCAAGTTAGCTGGTCGAATTTTTGTATATGCAAGTATAGATGGACACTGCACGAGAAATCCCCTTGTAACGTTTAGGGGAACCTCCATCCCCTCTCCTAACCCCCACCCCCACCTCCTCCCCCCCAAAAATTATCTATTCTCTGAGGATATGATCTCCCGTGAACGTATAAGAACAATATCGCGCTTACGGTCGATTTCGCAGCTCGCTACACGATAGGGTCACCCAGACAGGAATACTATCTCTCGTTAAAATGTCGCTCAATATCTTTTGGGTTTAACTGAAGTTGTGTCCCTTGACGCTCTTGTTTAACATTCCACAGTTATATTAGTTTAAGGATTAATATCTCCCCGTCCAAATGTCTCTGCTCTGTATTTTGTGGGCTTAGGTGCGGTTATGTCCCCTTTCGCTATTGTTTTAAAGCCCACTGCTGTATTAGTTTAGGGTTTAATTTTTTGACAGAATTATCTCCCTTTCACTCACTGTGTTCTTACTTTGTAGAGTTTAGTTTGAATATTCCATCTTTCAATTGAACTGATCCGACCTTCTTACAAATACAATAAACAAGGTGAAAACAATATAGATCTACAACAGGTTGCACAATTATGAAGGTTAGGATTTAAGCGGCATCGAAACGTAGCTGATTTTTCATTATGCTAATTATAGGCCTCTAAGATCTTACGATTTACCTTATGACATCAGATATTATGAATGAGGGCTTTAGTAGCTTAGGGTGAAGAAGGACGAGGAGAAGAAGAAAAAATTATCATGATAATGATGATAATGATGATGATGATGCCGCTGCTGCCGCTGATGATGATAATGATGATGATGATGATGATGATGATGATGATGATGATGATGATGATGATGATGATGATGGAGGAAATATTTACATCCCTATTATGCACTCTGCATTGCAAAAGAAGAATCTTCTTCGCCAACCATCCCTCTTTAGAAGTGACATCCTCGCATCACTTTTGTAGTAGTTTCTTGGAATGCTGCCAGCGACCAATCGGAGCATTTGTCACATAACTGGCTTGCGCTTGCGACCCTGTGGCAACCAATCGATTGGCGGTTAACAAAGTGTGTCTAGTAGCGGTGGTCCTATCTGTGATCAGTTTCAGACAGTTCTGACAGTCGTGTATTAGGGTCCCATGGCTTCGTCAGTGGCAAGATCAGACACTTTGTTCCAAGCGTGGTATGGCTAACCCGAAATCGGCAGCTTAGATACTGTCGCTTTCGTGAGTAACAACATCAGACTCGGTCTTAGCTTTGCAGCAACAAGGTCAGACAGTCGTTAGCATCATAGCGTTTAGAATACTCTGTCGCAGCGATTCGTGTCAAGATCGAACATAGGTTAGCTAGTGTGATTTCTTATCCGTCATTTTGCTAATGTGTGCCATAGTATGTGAGATTGTGATATTTGTATACCTTGATACTTTTGCATAATAAATATAGCAATTATACGCGGTCGGGACTTTTTTTTTTGCTTGAAATCTTGTTTTACTTTTTGACGAGACTGGTGATATTTTAGTGCTTCTTTTAATTATATTTATTCATTTATTTTATTTTATTATAATTTGTTTGCAGCTTCTACCTGTTACAGTATGTGGGCTATCAATAGTTGCATGTATACGATGTTTGGTTGTTTTTTTGTTTATATAGCAATGAGGGTTTCTTGTGCGTTTTTCATTCTTTGGCGAAAATGTTGTTGATGTGCACTTTGTTTATTACCAATTTATTTTTAGATTTTAGATTTAGCTTTTAATGCTTTATTGTCCCTTTTTATCGGGAAATTCTGGGCCGCCTCCCCTGTGGAAGGCGTAGTCGCAGCCTGTGGCAAACACAACCTACCTAACATTAGTTGTGATTTTTGAAATTTAGAAATTCTTTAAATTTTGAAATTTATTTTTGAAATTTTTGCTGGGGGATTAAACCGGAGTACCCGGAGAAAACCCCAGAGACGTTGCCCGAGTCGAAAGTAAATATTCGGAGAAACATAACGCCCCGATGCAGGATCGAACCCACACCTGTCAGGCGCCATTGGTTTCTGGCCTGTGGACAAGGCAAGTTAGTCCCGCCTTAGCCCACTTGGCCACAACGCTGTTGATCCTTGCATTGTCATAGTCATAAGTATTTTTGTGTGTCCGCGATTGGGACTCGCATGTTTACGGAATTCACGAGTTTCTTGAGGTAGGTTGACTGTTGTAATCATGCACTGCATGTATCTTGCTATTGAAAATACTTCAAAGGTTTAAAAGGACTAACTTTTATGCCTTTCAGCGTTACAGATCTTTTCCTTTTTTTTTTCCTTTCCAAATTCACAGTTGAATGTTGTCCCACTGGAGTGAAACAAGGTTAAACCAGAATGCAACATCTTTCCGAAGTACGCTGTTGATATAATCCGACACATTCATTTCTTTCTGTGTCTATTAATAGATTTAAGGTTGATTCTACAAATAGCACCGCAGCGACGTGTGTAGCACTGTGCGGTTGTCTGTTTACATCACAAGGAAGTGAAGTGGACAATTCAAAGCTTGGCGATCGGTTTGGGGAATTCACGTCACTTCAGTAATGTATTTTAAAGTCTGTTCGTCGGATACATGTGGTTTTAGACCATACAGTCATTCTCTCGCACGGACACGCATCTATCCAAATCTAACAATGTAAAGTTGAACTATAACACCCAAACGTAACGTTACTACATAATTAAGTTTACCAACTGATGACGTGTAAATTATACGGAACAATAGCAAATTATACGGGACAATTCACACTTTTCTGCTAGCCTATGCACCGACGGGAATCCCCTCTATGAAACATACTTCCGGTTTCTTTCTTCGCGTGTTTTAGTGAGTTATTTCCAAATATTCAAGAATAATAACATGTGTCACTGGCCACCAGTATCGTGCCCTCACATTTTTTTATTTTTGTTTGCTGCAGTTTATTATCCCTTTCTATCGCCAGTGGCGCGCCTAAACCCTACCTACCTAACATTATTTGTGAATTTTTGAAAAATATTCGGAAAAACATAACGCCCAGATGCTGGCTCGAACCCACACCTGTCAGGCGCCATTGGTTTCTGGCTTGTGGACAACGCAAGTTAGTCCCGCCTTAGCCCACTTGGCCACAACGCTCGCCTAACATAGTCAACTACTTCGTGTTTTGTGAAGGTTGCGACGGCGAAGCTATGGAAAGCTACAAGAGTCTTCAGGTCCTGTTTCACTTTCTGTCGATGATCGACGCACTTCCGAAGTCGCCACAAATACAGGCCTCTACGATTGTTTTTTGCATCCTTTCACTGAGCATGTACTTCCTCCACCGTATTTATACTTATCCCACTCGTTTTCTGGCTCTAACAATCGTCGTTTTCGGCAATTTGCCATATTTAAAAGTCACGCATCAAGCTTTGATAAAAGCAAAACAAGGCAGACCGGAACTTGGTTTCATTTTAACCTCGTTTTAATTTATAATGGCGATACCCACGAGTTTTTATGAGAGGTGCCGGAAAGTTGTGAATAGTATTATACGGGACAATAGCTTATAGTTTTATGGAATGAGAGCTCCCTATTATCAGCCCCTGTGGGGGTACCGGGGGTTTCTGTATAAATAGTATCCCCACTTTCTGGAAATTTAGTGCTTTAAGTTCCCACTGTCGCTGTCTTTCTCATTTGCTCTTTCTCATTCCTGCTTCAAGCTGCTATACTATCTTCTTCTTTGCCAGACCAGTCACCTACCATTTTTCTTCAAAACTCTTCTGGGACAAGACTCCTTATTTGCGTATGAGGTCTGTTGGATCAGCTTGGGAATATTGGACGCTTTCTGCCAGATGGTCACTAGGGCTTCCTAGGATGTTATTATTTAGCAATGTAGGCATTTTATATGTATGAGTTTTGTTGATAATTTAATGATGTTTATATTCTATTTTGTTTTTGTAAATGGGGGTTCGATAAATTAGAGTACAGCCTCAGCGTTCCCTGCGTGGGATGTCTTTATTGTAAAGTGACTGGCTGGTGGAGAGCTTTCAGTTTTACCACTAGGGTTGTTTCAGCAGAGCTTTTCTGCGGATCAGGGGTTGTCCGGTCCTGATTTGGCTCGGAAGATGGACCTAAAGCAATAATTATGCAATGTAATGTCATGTAACCTCTTTTTTTTGTCTCCCTCTTCTTTTGCCTCCTTGTATTGCAGGATGGTCTTTGCAAGGCTTGATAATCTGGTGACGTGACCATACCATCGAAGTTTCCGTTTCTTCACCACTGTGAGCATGTCATCGTGTTGTCCAATAGCTTGTGTGATGGTCTATCGGACTTTGTCGTTGGTGATGTGCTGGGTATAGGAAATACCCAGAAGTCTTCTGTAGCACCTCGCCTCCATGCTTTGTATTCTTCGTTGTATGTCTGCTATGAGGGTCCATGTTTCGCAAGCGTATAGGAAGATCGAGATGAAAAGGGAGCGCAGCAGCCTTACCTTGGAATGTAGACTGATGGTCCTGTCTTTCCAAATGGGCTTCAACCTTGTCAGGGCAGCAGTTGTTTGTGCGATCCTGGAGAGGACTTCATTTCTGGACCCATTATCTGATACAATGGCTCCTAAATATTTGAAGCTATGCACTGTTTTGAGGGATTGGTCGTATAATAACTATGTATACATTACGCATTTCAAAGCTGTATCATATAGGTCTTGTGTGTGAGGAGTGGGGATAGGAGAATGGGGGTGGGTGAGAGGGTAGCGAGTGTGTGTTGGCGGGGGTGGGAGGTGGGGATAATCAAGGATGGGATATAACGTAGCATTGATCTGTCGAGACTGTCATGCATATCACAATCCGTAAATGATCTAATGTGTCTTGATGTATTCCTGCACTCGGGGGGGTGGGGGGTGGGGGGGAGTGGGGAGGGGGGGAGTTCTTTCGTCTTCTTCTTCTTCTTCTTCTTCTTCTTCTTCTTCTTCTTCTTCTTCTTCTTCTCATCTTCTTCTCTCGGAGTTCTTCTTTTTCTTCTTTTTTCCCTTCTTGTTCTTCTTCTTCATCCGTTCTTCTTGTTCTTCTTCTTGTTCTTCTTGTTCTTTTTCTTCTTCTTGTTCTTTTTTCTTCTTCTTGTTCTTGTTCTTCTTCTTCCTCCTCTCTACTCCTCCTGCCTTCTTCTTCTTTTTTTGTTCTTCTTATTCTGTGTTCTTGTTCTTCTTGTTCTTCTTCTTGTTCTTGTTCTTCTTGTTCTTGTTCTCTTCTTCTTGTTTCTTGTTCTTCTTCTTCTTGTTCTGCTTCTTGTTCTTCTGCTTCTTGTTCTTGTTCTTCTTCTTCTTCTTCTTTTCTTCTTTTCTTCTTCTTCTTCTTCTTCTTCTTCTCTTCTTCTTCTTCTTCTTCTTCTTCTTCTTGTTCTTCTTCTTCTTCTTCTTCTTCTTCTTCTTCTTCTTTTTCGTGAATAACAAAGAGTGGATGTTGGTATTTCTGGACGGGTTATTGTTGTCCTAAAAACTGTCCAAGATCCTAAACTATTAAATTGGAAGTAATCGGATTTACAGTCCACGAACTGGTCATGCACGATCTTACACACGTTGGTTGCTGAACTGTATATTTGCCAAAAGGTACTTTGAAAACGGACTCCGAAATAAATTTAAAAAAAAAAATAAGTTTGTTCCATCGATATAAATTATAGACGCTGGTGGGAAAAACGAAGCTTCGTCTTCATTTTATCTGTCGTCTAGGGAGCGTAGGTGTCCGCAATGGGGAGCTGACCGCAAATGGGAACACCCACTCTACAGGACAAGAGTTAAAGTTTGTTTGTTTGTTTGTTTGTTTTTTTGTGTTTTTGTGTTTGTTTTTTTGTGTGCTGCAGTTTATTATCCTTTTCTATCGGGAAACTCTGGGCCGCCTCCCCCGGGGAAGATTTTTGTTTGGCAAATTGGGGATTAGGGGCGGAGGAGGGGGGTGGGAAGGTTCTGAAGAAAATATGGATATAAGTGGGTGTGAGAGAAAATGGCGGGGGAGGGGGAGGGAGGGAGGAGGGTAGGAGAGAGTCGAGAAATGGGTGGAGAGGAGAGTTTGGATGAAGAAGAACGGAGGGAGGTGGGTGGGAGGATTGGTGGGTCGGAGTGTGGGGTTGACCTGGCTAGTTGTAAACAAGATGTTGTGGTTGACAACCGTATTCATCCTTGATGCATTATGCATGGCATATTCTCCCACAGCTTAGCCCGGACCCCTGGTCGCCGCTGTGTAAGACAGGCAGAAGATGTGAATCTAGCTTATCCAACAGCGGTGTCGTAACTTATAAAGTTATTGGTTTTATATATAGCTTATAGCCCAGGCGGTGGAATGATTTGGGCAAAGGCTACACACAACTAATGTTTCGTTGGCTGGTCCTGTTTGGACTTGGGGGTTAAGGTAAGGGTGCGATCGGAGAGCTAGAGGGGATAGTGCCCTGCCCTCATTAAGCTGACCCAGAGAAAAAGGGAGGTCCCAACCGCCCCCCCCCTCTCTCTCTCTCTGTATCTTTATGTATGTCTGTCTGCCTTTCTGTCTCTCTCTGTCTCTGTCTTTGTCTCTCTCTTTCTCCGCAAAAGCCTAAAAGGTTCTGTATGTGATAAAGAAAGAAAAAGAGAAAGTGGGTTTAGGGAGTGGAAGGGTGGAGGAGCAGGAGATTGGTGTAAAGGGGGTAGAGGAGAGGTATAATGTGTGTGGGTGTGTGTGTGTGGGTGGGTGTGTGAGACAACTTGGCAAGACCATTGTTTGGTTCCCCCCACCCCTCCCTGCCCTACAGGCTTGTCTTGTTCCGCACAGGCCCAGTTTAAATGTTTCTCCTCCTCCTCCTCCTCCTCTTCTTCTTCTTCTTCTTCTCCTTCTTCTCCTCCTCCTCCTTATCATTCTTCTTCCACCTTCCTTTCCTCCTCCTCGTCTTTTTCCTCCAATATATAACACGCAATATATTTCTGTTATACCAGTATCATTTTCTGATTTATTTCTCCTAGGCCTGCAATGTTTTTCTGAAAACTCTCCGAAGGTTATGCTCCTGTCCTTTGAAGCATACACCCGGATACTCTCTGTTACCACGTAGCCCCAACGGCTTATACAGTACCTGAAGCAACTGTTAGTAGCGTCATAACAAAAATTAACGGCGGGAAAAAAAAAAGCTTTCAGTAACATATGTTTTTTGAAGTACAAGGGTACAGGTTTCTGACGTGTGGCGACCACTAGAACGATCGCCCGCTGAAGAATAATATACCGTGAAAGCGAAACATGCGGTGCAGCGTCTTCGCGTACAACTAGGACGTATCGGCATCTGAAGAGCTGCTCTAGGCGCCTTAGACGCAGCACCTGACGCCCCAGAGAACTGAGCCCAACCCTGGGCAACCAGAGGTGGGTAGGGAACAGAAGGACCTAGTTTATTGGTGTATTTATGTAGCCGACACTCAGCCGTCTAGGACATGAGCGTGAGGATCTTTAAAGTCCGTGCGATGGAATGCGTGCGAGCAATACTGTTCATCGGTTTATTCTGTCATTGGAAGGAGAACCTTATATTTTAGGTATTCTTATTACTCATATACCGTGAAATCTATCGCTTTTGGGTCTTGCTCACTCACACGTATCAAAGGAAATTGTGATACAATACTGATGCCTTAGGTTTCCAAAAACCTACCCACCACCCTTTTGCTTGCATTGTATTTGAAGAAATATCACGCGGTTTTTTTTTACGGGCGTTAATATAAACATGTTTAATCTGAATGGTACTGAATTATCTTGTATTCTCTTCCAAAGCAAGATCGAGTGTGAACAAAACCAAAACTAACACCAACCTCAACCCTAACTTCTAGGCCTATCACTAATAGTAGCCAAGGACACAATCGGGTCATGCTTACTTCCCATATGGGTATAATCTATGACGGCCTACTAGCGCCAAAACCGAATAGCCAGTTAAATTTGAACTCTTCAGAGCGTTATTAGATGACGTCAGAGGGTTACACACCCTGGCAGGTAAGCATGATAGCCGGTGCTGGCGATGACGTAGTTTGCGGGATGGAAAGAAAACTCGAGGGGAGTGGGGTGAACATCACCGTGCCGCTCGTGCAGGCAAAGCGTGTGTTTCGTCAGTGCTCGCTATCTGTGCCGTACCAATTGGGGGCTCTCTCTGAACCACTGGAATATCCGCTGTTGTATCTTCTGTCCATATTCACACAACGTGGTGCTTTTCATTTCCTTCGGTACTCCACTTTGCGTTGCACGTAGATATGGTTCTGACGAGTGCTTACACACTTCGTGTATTTGTCTTACATTGTGCTGTAGTGAAAAGTTCATGTGAAGTTTTGGTTTACTGTTCAGAGTTTGTGATCCGGCGAGTCGGTTTGAAAAGAACATGACTGGCTGTGTCAATAGTTGAAACGTAAGTGTACGTGATACAGTTGTTTCCATGTAGGAAATAGTTATCCTAATGTAGAATATACGTTCCTAGAATCGGCTTTGTTGAAGTCTCCAAACACATGATATATATATATAATTATATATATATATATATATATATATATATATATATATATAATATATATATATATATATATATATATATATATATATATATATATATATATATATATATATATATATATATATATATATATATATATATATATATATATATATATATATATGTTGTTCGTGCTGTAGGTATTTCTCGCAGATTATTCTGAGGTTGAAAATCTGTTCATTGGTACTTCGCCCTGCCCTGAATCCTGCTTGTTTTTCAGCTATGATTTGTTCATCTTGGGGTTTCAAACTGTTGAGTATTATTTTCAGAAGAACCTTTCTGGGATGGCTGATGAGGCTGATGGTGCGGAAATTTTTACACTGCTGAAGGTTACCCTTTTTTGGGAAGAGTGATGACAAGCGACTGGGTCCATGGTGTAGGCCACTCTCAACTCTGCCAGATCTTGTTACAGATAATGGTGAGGGCGTCAATCATCGCTTCCCCTCCGGCTTGCATCAATTCCGCGGGTATGTTGTCACTCCCGCTGATTTCCTTTTTAGTGATTGCACTGCTGCCTTAAATTTTTCCCGGAGAATTGCGAGGGTTTCTTCCTCTTCTCAGAATAATCTGCGAGAAATACCTACAGCACCAACAATATCTATATCATGTGTTTGTAGACTTCAAGAAAGCCTTTGACCGAGTCTGGCATGCAGCTCTGTGGGCAACCATGAGAGTATAAAACATCAGCTCTAAAATTATTGAAGTCATCAAACGCCTGTGTGACAATGCTACCAGTGCAGTCCTCCACAACAGCGCCATCGGGAACTGGTTCAGAACAACAATCGGTGCGCGTCAAGGATACCTACTCTTCTTTCCAACATTCAACATCTTCCTAGAGCGCATCATGTCAGATGCCCTTGAAGATTATAAAATCACAGTCAGTATAGGGGGTAGATCAATCTCCAACCTTTCTTTTGCGGATGACATTGATGGATTGGCTGGAGAGGAACAAGAACTTGAACAGCTTGTACAGAGGCTTGACACCACCTCCAGGGCCTATGGAATGGAAATAAGTGCAGAGAAGACCAAAATGATGACCAATGGCATCAACATGGACATCAAAGTCCAAGGCCAATCCCTCAACACAGTGCATAGCTTCAAATATTTAGGAGCCATTGTATCAGACATTGGGTCCCGACAGGAAGTCCTCTCCAGGATAGCACAAACAACTGCTGCCCTGACAAGGTTGAAGCCCATTTGGAAAGACAGGACCATCAGTCTACATTCCAAGGTAAGACTGCTGCGCTCCGTTATCTCCATCTTCCTATATGCTTGCGAAACATGGACCCTTACAGCAGATCTCCAACGAAGAATACAAAGCATGGAGATGAGGTGCTACAGAAGACTTCTGGGCATTTCTATTTCCAGCACATCACCAACAACGAAGTCCGACAGACCATCACACGAGCCATTGGAAAACACGATGCCGTGCTCACAGTTGTGAATGAACGGAAACTCGGGTGGTATGTCCACGTCACCAGAGTATCAAGCCTTGCAAAAACCTTCCTGCAAGGCACGATGCAAGGAGGCAGAAGAAGATTGAGACAGAAAAAGAGGTGGGAGGACAACATTCGAGAATGGACTGTTTTAACACTGAACGAAGCCATGAGGGTTGCTGAGAACAGAAAAAGATGGAGTACGCTGGTTAAGCGATCATCTGTTGTGCCCCTACGACCGTCGAGTTACGGGATAGGATAGGATAGAATCTGGAGTGGACTTCACGTTTTAGGTTTCGTAATATTTTACTTCTGTTTTAATACAGGAGTACCAGTAATCAAGAGTTTGTGTGTGTGTGTTTGTTTTTGACTGACATGCATGCAAATCTATGTACTCACACCCATTCACCCGCCGCACAAAAAAGTCCGTTCGTCCGTCTGTCTGTCCCCGTCTGTCCGTGCAAGAACTTTAAAGTGGCTAAGTACTCAGAACCTATTTCAACTATCACAAGCAAACTTGATAAGGTAGTGTATACCCACGAGACCTCAAAAGTGATGAGTAAATGAATGACTTCACTTTAATGTCAAGGTCACACGGTCATCAAATGTTAGTCAAAAATTGAAATTGTTCACAAAATTTCACTTGTTTTTCTAGGTTATTAAAATTGAACTTATGATTCTTTGATGCATGATATATATATCAATGAGAAACACATACTATGCAAATTTGGTCAACCTCATTTCAAGGTCAAGGTCACTGGAGCTGTTCAAAGTCCGTATAGGTACTTGACCCTAAACTATGAGAGATAATAAATTCCAAACTTGTATTTAGAGATCATATGATAGATTGATCTTTTAAATATGTTCATTTTATGAGTTGATCTAGAAGGTCAAGGTCATTTTAATCCTTGCAAAAACATCCCAAAAATATGTCATCGTTCAGTGCAAAGGACTGTTTATTTTACCCATAGTGTGCAACAACATTTGTTTATTTGACCAGACGTGCATGAGAGATCACCTGAGGGTCAAGGTCATCCCAATGTCAAGGTGACTAAAGGTCAAGGTCATCCCAAGGTCACTGTCTTTTGGGGCATAATACAACTTTTGCTGTATTTATTTTATAGTACATGAGTGTATTTGGAGCCAGAGGTCAATGTCATCTGGAGGTCAAGAGCATAGAAAGATCAGAATCGGTATTATTTTGCCTTTTAATGCCACCATTTCATTTTGTTTTTCATGGGCACTCATTTTCATGTTAAATATAAAGTTCCATAAGGAGCATGTGAGTCATATGGGCTTTGCCCTCTAGTTTATGGGTGTACTGATTCAGTGTATTGTACCAATTGAAACGTCAGTCTGCTTAATAAATGTGTTTCAATATAGGAAGTACACAGCCATATTTGGTTTGACTGCATATTGATTACAAGATATTTTGTTTCATGCAAATACAGAGCTATTCACTAAGTTATAAGACGCTTTTCAATAGGATAATTTTCAACAGTGTGTTGGGTTTTAACTACCTTGAACTTTGTCATGAATTCAATTCAGAATGCCAATTGAAAACAGGAACTGTACATAAAATATTAGGCTAATCTTGCTTCCCTGCTTCGAATAACTGAATATAAAGAATTTCTGTAGGTTTTGTGAACATCAAACGAAATCCACCTAGTCTACACCAGTCTTCAAATCCATCAGTTGGCCTTTGAACAGTGTCTAAGACTCGACGGGTTCCCAAAATTTTATTTTATTGGAACTTTTTAAGCCTATATAAATAGTTGAAAAACAGATGCAGGGGTCTTTTTTTTTTTGGTAGTGGGGGTGGGGAGGGGGGAGGGAGGAGATATCGAAGTTTACTCATATTGCTTTAGTGGAATACCGTTGTCGTATTTTGGTCTTGTTATGCAGTGGTGCTTAATCAAAATCAGCTACAAATCAGCTCGTTCATCATGATACTTAATGTTAATAATAATCGTAATATCAAAATGTGTGGCCTCTTTGAAGAAAAAAATAATCAATAATCTTCTAATAACATGGTATGTCGGAAGTTATGGTTTTGAATGCTTGCGCGCTGCTGAAGATATATCTTTAATTGTACACAACTGTATTGAAAGGTTGAGATCTACCGTGTGACATTTAAACACCAGTTCCTCTCCTTACCTTTTGACATTGTATTTATTTCCCCCTTTTTGTCGTGGTATATTCATATTTTCAATTTGGTTTTAGTGTTTGTTTGTACCTGTTGGTATAATTGTCTGTCTTCAAACGTAACAATTTATTGCGATTCCTTGCGGAACTGTAATAAGTATACACTTGAAAAATAGCGCGAGACGGAATTATCTGGACGGTGAAGTCTCATTTACATTTTCATCTTGACTTATGTTGCAACTCATTGTAGGGACAAATTCTATTTTCACAGGGTTTTGATGTGTTCTATACCTTTAGCACGAGGCTAGAACATTTAGCCTAGCTACTGTGATTCGTCTTGCAATGTGGAACACTTAAGTCACTGTAAAATTATGTTCTAGGGCTATACTTACGTAGTGATGGTACTATTCTAGTACTCGGGGTTGGTTGGCGTTGGGGATGGTTTTGCGATTTTGGTTTGTGCACCTCTCTACGTGTGTTTCATCGTTTCCATAACTTGCTTGTTACCAGTAGCTGTTACTTTGAATTCTTCGACCTGTGTGTGGTTCAGTGTGTTCATGGGGTGGTTTGGTGATGCAGTTGGTAATGCCAAAAGTCGCGAGTTCCAATCCCGCATGGGACGAACTTATACGTAACTTAGATGTCAGACTTTTCAGGTCACCGAGGGCTTTCTCCCGGTACTCTGGCTTTCTCTCTCGCTTCAATAATGGTATTGGATGCACTCAGTAATCTAAATTGAAAAACAAGAATTGATTTTTTTATCGCCTTCTATTATATAGATCTCTTCAGATCGCCGCGTTTTGAGTTCTATTGCAGGAAAAGCGCGTGATTCTATACTTTACGGTTATGTTACAATACTGATGGTGCTGTTCTGGTACCCGGTTTGTATGTGTGTGTGTGTGTGCGTGTGTGTGTGTGCGCGCGCGTTTTTGTTTTGTTATGGTTTTTTTAATTGTGCATCCATCTCTCTGATTATTTGGTTTATTTCTGTATTTATTAATTAAACTCTTCGGCCTTTTATGTGATTCGGTTTGCTACTATAAAATACGCAATATTTAGACTACTTTTACAAGGATGGACTTTGCGAAACACTTCTGAAAGAAATTATTTTGCTTTGTATTTTAGAAGTGGTTTGTGTGTGACAAATGCCGAAATAGTGTTGTTTTGCTCTGTATACATATTAGAAGTGGTTTGTAGGTGTGTTCAACTTGTCTTCAAGTAAAGTGGTCACTTCAGATTGCGGTTAACGCAACGGAATTAAAAATCTACGTCACAAAGTACTTACTCTTAAGTTCCGAAGCATTATATTATTTGGCACTTAGAGAAACCATCCTTAAAACAGAATATTGCAGTTGTCGCCACACACCACTGTCGTCGTACAGACTGCAATCTGGTACAAGTGCAACACACACATACTCATACACACACCAAAACACACACACACACACACACACACCACATGCACGCACGAACACAGGCAAAGCCCTCCATATTAAAAAAAAACAACAACCAAAAACCAAACGGAGAAAGCTTGCCACATGTTCAACGCAATTCAATCATACAATTTGCGCAAACGATATGTTGCAAGTGCAAGCATACTTATTGGAGCATCGTTTTGGCAAATGGAGCCACAAAGCTGATTCACACATGTGATAGTAAGTTGTTGTTTGTTAGTTTGTTCGTTTGGGTGTGTGTATGTGTGTGTGAGAGAGAGAGAGGGAGGGGGGAAATAAGGGTGAGGGAGAGAAAGAGATAGATACTGTGTCGGTGACGGTTCAGATGACCTCACTTTCCTTATGATGTCGGTCTCAAGTTTCGGGCTATGAACTACGCACAGTTTACTGCAAGCGGACTTTTTTTCTCCAGCGCCTTTAGCTGCTCTTTGAACTGGTAAATGTGCTATATAAAATCTAGAAAGCTCTATGTCCTTTACAAACTTTTTTTCCCTTGCTGTTTGTTAGGACAGTCCTATCCTATCCTAACTTCAAGGTCGCTGGGGCACCATAGATCGTTTAACCAGCGTACTCCATCTTTCTCTGTCCTCAGCAACCCTCATGGCTTCGCTCAGTGTCAAGCCAGTCCATTCTCGAATGCTGTCTTCCCACCTCTTTTTCTGTCGGTCTCCCTCTTCTTCTGCCTCCTTGCACCGTGCCTTGCAGGATGATCTTTGCAAGGCCTGATGCTCTGGTGACGTGGCCATACCATCGGAATTTCCCTTTCTTTACCACTGTGAGCAGGTCATCGTGGTGTCCAATGGCTTGTGTGATGTTGGGACAGTAAAAATTCTGATTCTGATTTTAAAACTTGACTTAAAGGTCCTGACAAGAAAATCTGTCATACTCTTTCTAATGAGAAGCAAATGTATATATAAAATTCAAGGAATGCTAATCTTGACAAAGACAAGACAAAGCTATGCAAGGCACATTTTACAGCTAAGTTCTTCAACCGCCGGACAAAACACAAAGAGACGACAAAACGATATCCTTACAATATCCATCTTCCCCCATCTTTCTAATGAGTCTGATTTGTATATGCTTCAGTGTGGAATGCATGGGTTTGCGGTAGATCCTGTAGTCTATCGGCTAGCGCCTTGAGCAGCTCTTGAGTGGGAAAATAGCGATATACGAGAAGACGAGAAGGGACCGAGCTAGAAGCGGCAGGAGATAAAACTCGCCAGGTTTAAAGGTTTTCTAGACATGAATTTCGCTAAAACCTTCTTCGGGAGTCCACAGCCAACGGCTAGCTAATAATATAAAAACCATAAATAAATTAAATTTAAAATAAATAAAATGAATGATTTAAAATAAATTAAATACTTAAAATAAATTAACACATACATTATTAACACATAAATTAATATAAATAAATAAATGGTCCACGCTTTAAATAGTCTTTATGTGCTTACACACTCGTCATAATGGTGGTCCCTATGACCTTCACACACAAAAAGCCAATATCGATATTGACACATGGCTTTCAAGCCTTGACTAACTAATAAACTCGAGGTAGTCCGGATATATATCTTGTTAGCCTTGTTGTTTGTTGTTGTTGTTGTTTTACGTCTAGCATGGCATGAACTAGCACGTGTTGCACGTTTCTGGGTCGTGTCACTGTGCTGACTGTATCAGTTTCAACCACACTTGGCTTCGGATCAGGCGTTGTCTTCTGATAAGAGACACACAAAAAGTGTACATTATGGGCAACGTATTATATTATTTATTTATTTATTTATTCAATAGCTCTAATGTAGCAATTTTCCAGCTGCGGACTGCGACTGCTGAAGGCGCTGGATGGGATCTAACTCATCCGCCCGATGCGCCTACTAAGAGAGTAATAACACTAGGATAATACTGGGTGCTGTATGAAACAGTAGGTAAATGTACTTCCGCCCCTCTTCCGTCTCCTCCTCCTCCTCCTCCTCCTCCTCCTCCTTCTTCTTCTTCTTCTTCTTCTTCTTCTTCTTCTTCTTCTTCTTCTTCTTTCTTTCTTTCTTTATTTCTGTATTTTTTCTTTTTTTCTTCTTTCTTTCGTCCTTCTTTCCTCATTTGTTTGTGGAGTCTGTTGGGTCAGATGGGTATATTGTACGCTTTCCGCCAAATGGTCACTATGGCTTTCTATGGTATTACTACTTAGCAGTGTAGGCATTTTATATACACGTGTATGTTTTGTAAATATTGTATAATGATGTTTATATTCTTCTTTTTTTTTTTATAGCGTCCCCTGCATGGGATGCCTTTATTGTGACGTGACCGACTGGAGGAGTGTTTCAATGTTACCATGAGGGTTGTTTGTTTCAGCAGATCTTTTATACGGTTCCGGAGTGAGCCCTCTTTCAACCAAGTTGTGGTCCTGATTCGGCTCTTTGCAGTCCGCTGGACCCAATGAACCATGGCTTACTAACCCTCTTCTTCCTCCTCCTCCTCTTTCATTTTCCTATTCTTTTTTTCTTTCTTTCTTTTTCTTTTCTTTCTTTCTTTCTTTTTTTCTTTCTTTCTTTCTTTCTTTCTTTCTTTCTTTCTTTCTTTCTTTCTTTCTTTCTTTCTTTCTTTCTTTCTTTCTTTCTTTCTTTCTTTCTTTCTTTCTTTCTTTCTGTCTTCTTCTTCTTCTTCTTCTTCTTCTTCTTCTTCTTCTTCTTCTTCTTCTTCTTCTTCTTCTTTCTTCTTCTTTCTTCTTCTTTCTTCTTCTTCTTCTTCTTCTTCTTCTTCTTCTTCTTCTTCTTCTTCTTCTTCTTCTTCTTCTTCTTCTTCTTCTTCATTCTTCTTCTTCTTCTTCCTTTCTCGACCCTCTTCCTGCTATTGTGTTATCAGCATGTTTTAGGTCGTCTTGAGTGTGTGTGTGCCCAGTGTGACGTTAATGGTAAGTGGGTTCATGCCCCACTGGCGAAGGGATCGGGGTCGAGTGGATGCGAGGTGTGAGTGATGTGAGATGAGCTGCTGCAGCAGGTGTTTGCAGGTAGAACAGGTATTCGTGCAAGTGAAGGCAAGGGTGCATGCAGGTATGGCAGGTGCTTGCAGGATGGTGTCGGATGGGAGTGAGTTCCAGGTCCCCGGAGGGCCATTGGCTGAAGGCGCAGATTTGCTAAAACCTTCTTCCCCTACCGCGGTGATCGCCGACATTGACTGCCTAGCTGGTTGATCGTTTGAATGAGTGAGTGATGAGATTACATGGCCAGTGTGTGAAGAGATAATTGATAGAGTGTGACTACATCATTATTTTGTGATGAGATGAGCGTGTGCTGAGGTCATTGATTTAGTGTGGGTCAAGGTCATTGCGTTATTGTGGGAGGTCATTGAGTGGTGAGATTAATAAGTAAATGAGCGAGTGGGTGATAAGATCACTTAGTAAAATCGCAAGCGCACATGCGCGTGTGTTTGTGTGTGTGTGTGTAATGAGATCATTGAGTGAGTTATCGTGTGATGAGATCATTGAGTGTGTGTGTGTGTGTGTGTGTGTGTGTGTGTGTGATGAGTGAGTGTGGAATAAAATCATTGAGTGAGTGCGTGTTGAGATCGTTGAATGAGTGTGTGATGAGATATTGAGCGATAGTTGAGGTCCTCGGTTTGTTCGATGGCGCGCAGCCAGTCTTTTTGAGTTGAAGTGATTAACGGTTTGTACATCTCACCTTTAGTGTTTGTTGCGTGCTGTGCCTGTATTCTAAGAGGAGATAATCCACTTACTGCTTATAGCAGACGAATTTTATAAAGCTGGGACAGGCGAAGTTTGGTATTTAATTTTGACTACCAAAAAATATCAGGCCCACACACTCACACACAAAGATGTATGAATATATAATAAAGCAATATAGGTCTTCTCTTAGACTTGTTATTTTGCACGTTGATCTAGAAGCTTTTAGCGAAACGCCTGTATAATGAACTTTAATTTCAGTCGGCCGTATTGTATTTCCATTGTCGTTTAGGTCGGTCTCGTCAACTAGACTTTTTCATGCTCTTTCTCTCTCGGGGTAAAAGCAGTGCTAAGAAAATGGTTATTATCATTCGAACTTGCGTGGGTATAGTTTATTGTAGAAGTGGGTTATTTCTCGAACTCGCAAAAGCTGCTGGAGAAAAAAGGATTGCACGGGAAATGTTTCATTAGTTTTAATGTTGCTGTTGTTTTATCTTTGACGACATTTACCGCGCGTCTTTTTGCCCGTTTTGTAATACAAGTTTTGAAGTATCCTTTAAAGAAAACATGTCCACTTTTTGTAAAACTTATTTTTAGCAGTAGTACTAATGCTATTTTTGGTGGGGTGGGTGTGGTGGGAGGATATTGTGGATTTTGTATTGGCTCGCATTTCAGTCCCTCCTTTCTACATTGTAAAGGCATGTCTTTATCAGTCAAATCGACAGAAGTTCTGCTGTAAGCGTGTGTGAGAAAAGGGACAGGTGTTCCGCGTCTTGTCTGTACCCGGCGGCCCAGTAGACAAGGCTTCTCAAGGGTTATCTCAACACAACTTGCACTTCTGGTCTTTTGTGATCTGGTGGTTGGCAGCAGAATACTGGAGAATAAAACAAGATCGGTGATTTTGCAAACAAAAGAGTAATTGTTTTATCGCATAATGTTGTTGTTTTTTTCCATATTATAAACTAGAAAATTGTGAACAGGAACTCAAGATCTATAGTGGAAAACCCTGAACTACTCGTGACTAATCGGTACGAATTAGTGTACGCTTGTTCCTCCTTTTGAACACTAACGTAATTTGTTAAAATTTGCTGGAACTGAACTTTTACAGTAGCAAGTCAACTGCTTGTGACTTTTGCCTTTTATCAAGGGAGCTAACTATTTACTTTTTGGCTTTAAGGATACGCTTGTGGCCTGCAGTAGGCTAGATATTGAGTGTACGCCTGCTCTCTGTATTCATCTTGGTGGGGTGCAGGCTCGTAACTCTTACAAATACAAGTGTCTGTTTCGCAAGGAGAAGACTCCTCTCATTGTGGTGACCCTGGCCTGCAAATCGGCGTGATCGTTCAGGAGATACTGTGTACGGATTCTTGCAACATCGGCGTGCCTCTTTTTTTAAGAGTCCGCCTTTGTGAAAAATATATTGCGTGTCAACGTCTGCCCGGTGTGTGCGTCGTTTCGGGTGAGCGGGCGATCAGGCTGGCTGAGCAGGGCAAGAGAATGCCCGAGGTCCTGTCTGCTGC
The DNA here is from genome assembly GCA_036898135.1 of Oncomelania hupensis. NCBI lineage: Eukaryota > Metazoa > Mollusca > Gastropoda > Littorinimorpha > Pomatiopsidae > Oncomelania > Oncomelania hupensis. The sequence continues at coordinate 20,689,540 of CM072526.1, read as the reverse complement.
GCCCCCTACCCTGGTGGTGACTGATACCGCCAGCACGGGCAGTGCCAGCACAGACTCGCCCAAGGTAAGCCCTCGCCAACATCATCATCATCATCATCATCATCATCATCATCATCATCATCATCATCATCATCATCATCATCATCATCATCATCATCATATGCAGCAACAGCATCGTTATCATCACCGATATTATTATGAGAATAGTAACATCATCATCATCACCATCATCATCATCAATATTGTCGTCGTTATTATAAGGATATATACCAGTAGTATCGTCGTCACTATTGCTATTATTATCATCATTGTCTTATGTTTCGCTCTCTTCTTCTTCTTCTTCTTCTTCTTCTTCTTCTTCTTCTTCTTCTTCTTCTTCTTCCTTCTTCCTTCTTCCTTCTTCCCCTTCTTTCGTCTTTCGTCTGTCGTCGTCGTCGTCGTCGTCGTCGTCGTAAGCGCCATTTGTGTAACTTGTTCTACACCCCCCCCCCCCCCACTCCTCTTGTAACCAATCAAAACCTCAACATTAACGTCACTTCCAAATAATGCTCCTAGTCATAGAATTGTATACAGAGTTAGAAAAGCCCAACTGTGAACACACACACATCATTCAGCATTGCAACAGACCATCTGCAGGCAGCATAATAATTACGCGACGCACCAGAATCGAACCTGTGGTCGTTGTGTGATTTTACTATGCACATTGTTGCATTATACTTTTGTTACGTCTTATTGTCGTTCTGTTTTGTTTCTTGGAAATTGTCACACAATGCACACACTCGATTTCCTTGTCATGAATAATACATACATACATCCACATACATACATACATACATACATACATACATACATACATACATACATACATACATACATACATACATACATACATACATACATACCTACATACATACATGTATACATAGATACATACATACATACATACATACACGCATACATACATACATATACATACATAGACCTACATACATACATACATACTGGCTGCTATATACGCGCTTTTGCCAAGATCACCTATTCTATCCTATCCTATCCTATCCCGTAACTCGGAGGTCGTAGGGGCACCATAGATGATCGTTTAACCAGCATACTCCATCTTTTCCTGTCCTCGGCAACCCATCTCAGTGTCAAACCAGTCCATTCTCGAATGTTGTCCTCCCACCTCTTTTTTGGTCTCCCTCTTCTTCTACCTCCTTGCACTGTACCGTGCAGGGAATGGTCTTTGCAAGACCTGATGATCTGGTTACGTGGCCATACCATCGGAGTTTCCGTTACTTCACCATTGTGAGCAGGTCATCGTGTTGTCCAATGGCTTGTGTGATGGTCTGTCGGACTTCGTCGTTGGTGATGTGTTAGGTATTATAGGAAATGCCCAGAAGTCTTCTGTAGCACCTCATCTCCATGCTTTGTATTCGTTGTTGCCAAGATCACTAGTCAAGCTCATAGTGCGACGATCTGTACCAACATATTCGCTCACCTGTTTTCACACACTCACACACCCAACAAACACATCTACCACTCAAACATGAGGTGTAAAGACAGGGAGATCGCTTATTACCAGACGGGAAAGGAACCGAATTTGTAATTTTTGAAATTTTTAGATTGACTGCATCCAGAATCTTGAAACTCCCAACCTCCAGATGGAATTAAAGTGCAACTGTACTGTTACAACAGACGCAGAGGTAGGTTTAGTTTTTCTACGGCAGTACACACAGACGGTACCTAGCTTTGTACCTTCCTTGCTGCAGCAGTAGCATCGGCAACAGCAGCAGGTAAAGTGATGCAATAGTCTACGTCTGCGGTAGAACCGTTGTACAAAGACAGCTTATGTCCCTTTTGGCAAGAAAGCGGTGAAGGCCGATAACTCTTCACGTGGCGAGATAGTGGTGGTTATTTTTAGGCCGTGTCGTCATGAAAACTTGACCTTCTTCCTGCGCACTCTGCCAGAACCTTTTCCAGATATGCCGGGATAAGAATAATTTATGCACTTTTTTGTGAGAAACGCGAGAGGCCCGACAGAGTACACAAAAATTATGCGACTACTCATAGAATTGTACACAGAATTACAAGATTCCAACTGTGAACACACACACAAGCACAAGTACAAGCGCAAAGAGGCGAGATAACACACATACACGCACATGCACACACATACTCGCACGCACACACAAATACACACACATTTGCGAAAACCCTCTTATGACTTTCATGAAACGCTACGTACGTTGTGTTAACAATGGGTCATATTTCGTCCCCCTTTTTATAGTACTTTTAAGTCTTCTAACGCTAACCCTAATCCTTACCCTAACCCTAACTCTAACGTATAAAGTTGGAATACTATTTATATAGAAAACCCCGATGCCCCGTTGGTGTGGTTGTGCGTGTATGTGTGTGTGTGGGGGGGGTGGTAGGAGGGGGTAGGGAGGGTTAATAGCAAAGTTGAGTTATTATGTGGTGTTTTGTGAAATACAGTTATGGATTCTTATTTTATTCGAAAAAACGCTTTGTACATTTATCACACCGACATTGGAATGCCCTGAAGGTTTTTAAAAACCGAAAATTTGGCAAATGAAGAATAAACAAGTTGAGTGGATAACATTTTGCCGGGGTTTTCTGTATAAATAGTATCCCCACTTTGTAAACATTTAGTGCTTTAAATTACCACTGTTTCTGTCATTCCCATTTGTACTTTCTCGTTCCTACTCTTTTCTATCAATCTACTATCTTCTTCGCTAGACCAGTCATCTACCTCTTTTCTAGAAAACTCTCACCAAACTCCTCATTTGTGTACGGAGTCTGTTGGGTCAGTTTGGGGATATTTGACGCTTTTTGCCAAATGGCCACACTAAGGCTTTCCATGGTATTATTTAGCAATGTAGGCATTTTATATGTATGTGTTTTGTTAATATTTTATAATGATGTGTATATTCTATTTTGTTTTTGTTTTTGTAAACGGGGTTTCGATAAATTATTAGGGGGCGTCTCCTGCATGGGAGGTCTTTTTTGTAATGTGACCAGCTGGCGGAGTGCCTTCGGTGTTACCATTAGGGTTGTTTCAGTAGATCTTTTATACGGATCATGGATGAACCCTCTGTCCACCAAGTTGTGGTCCTGTCCTGATTCGGCTCTTTGCAGTCCGCTGGACCCTATAAACATACATTTATTATGGATAATATTATCCCTTGTGCGAACACGTTGACATTAACGCGCAGAAACAACCCAGACGCAAATGAGCTTCTTCAATATGTAATAATAATAATAATAATAATAATAATAATAATAATAATAATAATAATAATAATAATAATAATATTATTATTATTATTATTATTATTATTATTATTATTATTATTATTATTATTATTATTATTATTATTATTATTATTAATAATAATATTATTATTATTATTATTATTATTATTATTATTATTATTATTATTATTATTATTATTATTTAAAACAGTGGATATAATAACAATAACGGATTTTTATATAGCGGGTACTCCAGCCTATGACCAGACTCACCACGCTTTACATAGTCATTACATATAAATACATGCACTCGATAAAACATCACTTTTGCTACAATACACCAAAGACGGAACAGTAAAGGTACAGACTATTTACAACTATGTACATAAATTACCAAAAAAGACCGAAATAGACTATTTACAACTATGTGCACAAATGACAAAAAAGACAAATAGAATAGCAAAAACCTATTCACACCTATTTATATGCCCGGTTAGGCCCAGGAAGAAAAACAGTATAAATATTTACAGCCGTGTATACACTTACGGATCAGACATAGACAAAAGATGAGAGAATGGCAGCGGGATACAAATCATTCTGAATAATGCAGTTTGAAGAGGTGGGTTTTGAGGGCCTTTTTGAATGCTTGTGTTGATTGTATGTTGCGGATATGGGAGGGAAGGGAATTCCACTGCTTAGGTGCGGAGTAAGCGAATGCACGTTGGCCGTATGTCTTAGTGCGGGTGACGGTAACCTTGAATGTGCGAGTGTCAGCAGAAGATCTTAAAGTGCGTGAAGGGGAGTAGACAAGACAGTAGATCAGCAAGGTAGGAAGGGCAAGAATCTGTGAAGAAGTTGTGACAGAGAACAGAGAGTTTGTACTCTATGCGTGCTTGCACAGGAAGCCAGTGAAGGGAATGTAGTAGAGATGTGATGTGATCACGTTTCTTAGCTCGGAATACTAGTCTAGCTGCTGAGTTCTGAACCTTTTGTAATTTGTCAATGATGTGTTTTGGGGAGCCAGCAAGGAGAGAGTTGCAATAGTCAAGACGAGAAAGGACGAGAGCGCAGACTATGGTTTTGGTGGCAGGGACTGTAAGATAGTGGCGAAAGGAGCTGATTTGGCGTATGGCAGTGTATGCAGAGCGACAGACGTTGGAGATGTGGTTGTTGAGGGACAGGTCATTGGAGAGAATGTAGCCGAGATTTCTTGCTGAGGATGAGAACTGAATGTTTGTTGTTCCTACTGTAAGCGATGTTGGGAGAGGCGAGAGTGAGGAGGAGGTGTTGTGCTTGTGAATGAGGAGGGCTTCGGTTTTATCGTCATTAAGCTTAAGCTTGTTGAGTGTCATCCACAACTTAATGTCTGTGATGCAGTTCTCCACAGTCTGAACAGTGGAATTAATGAGAGAGGGGGCGGTGGATTTATACAGTTGTGTGTCGTCTGCAAATGACTGACTCTCAACAGCATGCTTTCTAAGCAAGAGAAGCAGTGGCTTGTACACAGTGAATAACACCGGTCCTAAAACGGAACCCTGAGGCACGCCACACACCAAGTCTGCTGTGCTGGAGAAACAGCCATCGACGGTGACTGCTTGTGATCTGTCAGAAAGATATGAGTGGAACCAAGCCAGGACCGAGCCAGAGATTCCAAAGTAGTGTTCAAGAGTGTTAAAGAGAATGTGATGGTCGACTGTGTCAAAGGCGGCTGAGGTGTAATAACACAAGGAGACCACACGATCGATTGAATTATTTTTTTTAAAATGTTATTAACACTGAGGCAGCAACTGACCTGCTTTTGAGGATTTATGCCACAGCCAACATTATCAGTTAAGAAATAGAATGTTTTATTGAAGGTCATTGACCATTGACATAAAGAATTCCAGGTTTGTAAAACTATATTCACCATCGCAATTTCGACTTATTAAACATATTTATTTCTTACATGATCAAACTAAACTAGTTATTCCTATCCTATCCTATCCTATCCTGTCCCGTAACCCGAAGGTCGTAGGGGCACCACAGATGATCGTTTAACCAGCATACTCCAGCTTTCTCTGTCCTCAGCAACCTTGATGGCTTCGCTCAGTGTCAAACCAGTCCATTCTCGAATGTTGTCCTCCCACCTCTTTTTCGGTCTCCCTCTTCTTCTACCTCCTTGCACTGTGCCTTGCAGAATAGTCTTTGCAAGGCCTGATGATCTGGTGACGTGGCCATACCATCGGAGTTTCCGTTTCTTCACCACTGTGAGCAGGTCATCGTGTTGTCCAATGGCTTGTGTGATGGTCTGTCGGACTTCGTCGTTGGTGATGTGTTGGGTATAGGAAATGCCCAGAAGTCTTCTGTAGCACCTCATCTCCATGCTTTGTATTCTTCGTTGGAGATCTGCTGTGAGGGTCCATGCTTCGCAAGCATATAGGAAGATGGAGATGACAAGGGAGCGCAGCAGTCTTACTTTGGAATGTAGACTGATGGTCCTGTCTTTACAAATGGGCGTCAACCTTGTCAGGGCAGCAGTTGTTTGTGCAATCCTGGAGAGGACTTCCTGTCGGGACCCATTGTATGATACAATGGCTCCTAAATATTTGAAGCTATGCACTATGTTGAGGGATTGGCCTTGGACTTTGATGTCCGTGCTGATGCCATTGGTGTTGGTCATCATTTTGGTCTTCTCTGCACTTATTTCCATTCCATAGGCTCTGGAGGTGGTGTCAAGCCTCTGTACCAGCTGTTCAAGTTCTTGTTACTCTCCAGCCAATCCATCAATGTCATCTGCAAAACGAAGATTGGAGATTGCTCTACCCCCTATGCTGACTGTGCCTTCATGATCTGCAAGTGCATCTGACATGATGCGCTCTAGGAAGATGTTGAAGAGTGTTGGAGAGAGTAGGCATCCTTGACGCACACCGATTTTTGTTCTGAACCAGTTCCCGATGGCGCTGTTGTGGAGGACTGCAGTGGTAGCCTTGTCATACAGGCTTTTGATGACTTCATAATATATACAAACATATAAAACTACTACTACTACTACTACTACTACTACTACTACTACTACTACTACTACTACTACCACTACTACTACCACCACCACCACCACCACTAATTCCAAATAGTTAAAAACTAAATAGTAAGTTATATCCACGTGTTGCAAATTGTATGTTGGTACAGATCGCCGCTCTTTGAGCGTGATTGATGATGTGGTGAAAAGCTGCCCCGAGTTGCCTAAAATAAAAGCGCCACAAAACGTTTGAGATTGCTCAGCACGAACTATTTTTGCTTCTGGGCAACCTTATGCCACAAGCGAACGTTTTCAAAATGGCGCAAACTATACATTTGAGTTTGTTCATAAACGAGGCTGCAGAAAGTGAAAGTTACTGTCAATCACACGACACAACAATACTATCAAATATAAATACTAATTCATTCAATTTGCACATAAACATAATTATTCCGTCAAATAACAAGTACACAAATTTTACCAGACTGTAACTGACAAAAACCCTCCCTTGCTTTTTCACCTTTGAACACATCGCTATTCGCAAATCGAAAGCCCACATTCAGGCCGCCATCTTTTTCTTTTCACAAAAAAAAAAAACTTTCGAGTCCGCTACAGAGCGCTCTCTGCGAATATAGGGTTGCCCAGACTTTCCCCCAAAATAGCTACGTAGCGTTCTGGCTGGGCAACTCTCGGTTGTTTATTATTAAGTAGTCACAAACCACAAAAATCAATACATGCTCTACGCTTTTCCACTAGACTTCAGGATTGACAAGAAAAATCATCGTCTGCAAAAGCCTCTATTTATTTGCACGTGCTGGCAGTATTTTCCTTGCAAAGGTTTAGATACCCATCGATAGTTTCACGAAGCATAAACGGTGGATAACGTCGACTCGGTTTTTTGCTGTGTGTTTCCAAGGTGATTAAGGGTCGAATTACACGTGGCATCGCTTTTTTTTCCCCTCGAGGTTCCACGGTGAACCGCCGCGTTATGTTCGGCTCAGTCCCACAACCGGACAGGGCATTGGGAAGACACGAGGGATGCCGACGAAGAGAGTTGTCGCCCTTTCGATCTGTCTGCAGCCATTGTCGTTATAGACGTTTGTAATTTTTATGTTTGCAAATAGTACAGCGTTCTATTTTCCTTTCAACAGTCTTCTACAGCGTTGAATGTGTCGTTCATCTTGATCATCCCATGTCAAATTTATTGAAAGGTTTTCAACGCTTGGTTGTTGATTCGTGTGAAAGAAGCTTTTTAATGTAGACGGCGTTTTGCTTTCGTGCTGGCATAAAAGTTGGTTAGGGTTGGCACACACTTTTTCAAACATCGGGCGTTATGTCGAATGACTGTCTACTAGTTTGTAGAGAAGGTATCCCCCATTGATCAGCATTTTCGTTGTTGTTGAAATGAAGCTGCGCCACTAAACACCGGTGATTTCATTGTGATTTCTTAGAACACTGGTTTTAACATATGACCTCCATTGGCTCAAGTCTTCTCGGAAGACCAAGTTAGGGTTATTTTGTCGTGGGTAATAATAGTATTAAATGAGAAGTGGTATTCATGGAGCTCTTTACCTAGTGCCCCCCGTGGGTATTGCCGGGAGTTTCTATATAAATAGTATCCCCACTTTCTGAAAATTTAGTGCTTTAAATTCCCACCGTCGCTGTCTTTCTCATTCCTAATCCGTTCTATCAATCTACCATACTATCTTTTTCTTCGCTAGACCAGCCACCTACTGTTCTATTAAACTACCATACTATCTCCTTCTTCGCTAGACCAATCACCTACCTTTTTTCTTGAAAACCCTTTTGGGATAAAACTCCTCATTTGTGTGTGAGGTCTGTTTGATCAGCTTGGGAATATTGGACACTTTTTGCCAAATGGTGACTAAGGCTTCCTATGATGTTATTATTTAGCAATGTAGGCATTTTATATGTATGTTTTTGTTGATATTTTATAATGATGTTTGTATTATATTTTGTTTTTGTAAACGGGGGTTCGATAAATTAGAGTACAACCTCAGCGTCCGCTGCGTGGGATGCCTTTATTGTACAGTGATCAGCGATGGAGTGTCTTCAGTGTTACCAATGGGGTTGTTTCAGCAGATCTGTTATGCGGATCAGGGGTGAGTCCTCTTTCAGCCAAGTTGTGATCTTGATTTTGTGGTCCTGATTCGGCTCTTTGCAGTCCGCTGGACCCTGTAAGCAATAAATAACTAACTAACTAGTTTACCCAGTCCGCGGAGCCATAGGTAATTAATTCCCTATTCTACAGTACATCTTCCTGGACTTAAACCTCGGGTAAAGTGTTTCATGAATACCACCCCATGCTGCTAGGATATGATAACCCGGCTCAATCTGCTTGCGTACAGCAGGGGCCCGCGTCTGCGTTGAAGAGACTTGTCATCGGACTCGATCGTTGTAGACACGTCCGTTTCTGTCCTTACGTAAGTGGACTTCGCCCCACCCTTGCAATACGGTTGCTACATGTAGTGTAGATAGCGCTTACACTAGATATTTAGCGAAGATGAGCAAATAGTACAGGAATAATAACCTCATAATATGCAGGGCAAAGCAACAAAGCAAGGTAGAAAAGAAATAGCAAAATAATTCCAGGTCCTTTGGAGGGTGGCTGGAGAGGGGGGGGGAGGTTGTTACAAAAGAAACTAGAAATGCCTTAGAAAATATCACAACTTCACAATGCACCATAGAAAACGAGAGTACCACGCACGAGTAACAAAAATTGGTTTGAGTTTGATCTTATATCGGTCAGCGCCTTCAGCAGATCTTGAGCTGAAAAAGCGCTACACAAAAACGATTAAATAAAGAGATTTTTTTTTAAATATCAAAACAAAACAATTAAGGCCCGGCCACATTGACCTGTAGCTCCCGGCTACACTTGTGTACTTATGAATTCCCTATGTAAGCTTATTTCCTTGCTGTACTGGCTAACGCAAAATTTCACAACGATAGCGCATGTTTGATTTCTAATGCAAAAGTACTTAAAGGTCAACATCATTGAAAAATAAAACTGAGCACAAAATATCTACATAATAAAAGAAGTCACATGCCGAACAATTTTTTTCCGAAAAATACAGCCTTTTTTTTAAATATTGAATAAAATCTACTTCGAATAAAATTTTGCACCTTCGAAAAGCCCGCTCACGTGACCACATGGCTCGTGACGTCAACTGCTGTAGACAATAATTATGGAGTCAGAAAGTGCCCATTCTCTACCAAAACGCAGGAAAACGAAGAGCAGCGGCCTATATTGTGCCGTTGGAGGTTGTACAAACAAACAAGCGGATGGGTTAACATTGCATAGGTTTCCAAAAAACGAAGAAGTGCGAAATAAGTGGGTGAGATTCGTGCAGGAAAAGCGTGTAAACTTCGGTCCCAAGTACGGGACACCAACTGCGTCGTCAGCAATTTGCGCAATACACTTCGCTGAAGACTGCTACCCCCCAAATGCCACTTTAAGTTTAATGCGAAGCTTTGGGATGAAAACAATACAGACATTAAAGCCTGGCTCTGTTCCAACATCCAAAGTCCGCGTGCCATTGCAGCAAGCACCTCAACAACAGCAACAGTTATTCAAGTTACTAGTAGTAGGCCTACTAGTACTGCTTCAACTTCAACTACAGTCACAGTGGCTACTACACATCCATCGTCTGCTATCAGTTTGCCGGGTGTCAGGAAAGTCAGAGGAGCTTTTCAGAAAAGAGAACGCAAGAGGGTATGTATTCACTGGTCTAGCTCGTATAATTGGAACACGACAGATGGAGTAAAGAGGGACCGGGTAGCTCAGTTGGTAAGAGCATCTTGCTAGTAACCGAAAGGTCGCTGGTTCGACTCCCGGATTGGTCAACGTGTGATTATATTATTTTCCCCTGTACCAACAACTGGCCCGTTGGTGTCAGTATAAATCGGTCCAGTAGTCACCTATATGCGAAAGTGTCGTGTGACTATAATCTACAAACAACAACAACAACAACGAGTAAAGAATCGAGTGAAGAAACACTGCTTGTCTCGCTTGTAACTTCTTCGCAGTCGGCCATTGTATACAGCTGCTGACGTCACTGCGAGGGGAGATCAGCGATAGCTGCGTTTTAGATTATTACTTCCCTTACCCTTAATTACAGGTAGGAAATCCCACTTACAGTGATCGATATCTATTAAACGGTAGAGCTTTGCATACCGAATTTTTTGCATCTGGTGTTATTTAGTAAAGTTCTTTCAGCACAAACTTTTTGACCGAGCACTGTGGTTGACCTTTAAGCCCGTCTTACGAGGACCACTCAGAGCGTGTGACGTCTCGAGTTTGGAGGTCAACCTAAACTCCTCCCTTGTTTGATTACACGCAAAACATGTTGTCTGCTACACATGACTAGGCGAGCAAAGGCAGTTGAATCCATTTGTTGCGTGTCGATTTTAGTAAAGTTGTTTCATAATACATGTATAGTCAAATGGTGAAAGAGTACATTACATCGTCATAAAAAAGTGCCTTGTTGCAGCCATGCACACATTTCAATTCGAACCGGGCCGTGACAAACATGGCGCCACTGCCTCCGACCCAATGCATAAGCCGTAAAACGTAAGCCAAATGTGGCCACTGAACTCGTAAGGTGCACCGGTGTGGACTCCCATCATAATCCGATGCATAAACCGTAACACGTAAGCCAAATGTGGCCACTAAACTCGTAAGGTGTGGACTCCCATCAGAATTCCGGTCAGTAAAAAACCTCATAATCCAATGCATAAACCGTAACACGTAAGCCATGTGTGGCCACTACTTTACAAGAAAACGGAACAACATTTTAAAAAAGAAGAAGAAGAACAGGTTGATGCTGGATGCGATCTTTACGAATTTTACAGTGGAAAAGGTAAATGTGGACACATTAACCTTCGGTTGTATGGATGGGCTGGGAGGGGGGGGGAGGGACAGAGAGAGTCTTTACAAATCTACCTCTTTTTACAGGACCAGCGTTGTGAGATTGGCCAATAGAGAGGTATCAGTAAAGGTAATAGTTTTCTCCTTCACCTTACAGTCCTTAGAGAGAGATGAGAGGGAGGGAGGAGGGGGGTGGCTTAGGACCTCTCTTTTCTCAAGTATCAACGTTGTGAGAGCGGTTATCACAATCTTGTTCTCCCTAGTGCTCTGCCTTCCCCTAGTGCTCTGCCTTCCCTAGTGCTCTGCCTTCCCCTAGTGCTCTGCCTTCCCCTAGTGCTCTGCCTTCCCCTAGTGCTCTGCCTTCCCCTAGTGCTCCCCTAGTGCTCTGCCTTCCCCTAGTGCTCTGCCTTCCCCTAGTGCTCTGCCTTCCCCTAGTGCTCTGCCTTCCCCTAGTGCTCTGCCTTCCCCTAGTGCTCTGCCTTCCCCTAGTGCTCTGTGCTCTGCCTTCCCCTAGTGCTCTGCCTTCCCCTAGTGCTCTGCCTTCCCCTAGTGCTCTGCCTTCCCCTAGTGCTCTGCCTTCCCCTAGTGCTCTGTGCTCTGCCTTCCCCTAGTGCTCTGCCTTCCCCTAGTGCTCTGCCTTCCCCTAGTGCTCTGCCTTCCCTAGTGCTCTGCCTTCCCCTAGTGCTCTGCCTTCCCCTAGTGCTCTGTGCTCTGCCTTCCCCTAGTGCTCTGCCTTCCCCTAGTGCTCTGCCTTCCCTAGGGCTCTGCCTTCCCCTAGTGCTCTGCCTACCCCTAGTGCTCTGCCTACCCCTAGTGCTCTGCCTTCCCCTAGTGCTCTGCCTTCCCCTAGTGCTCTGCCTACCCCTAGTGCTCTGCCTTCCCTAGTGCTCTGCCTTCCCCTAGTGCTCTGCCTACCCCTAGTGCTCTGCCTTCCCTAGTGCTCTGCCTTCCCCTAGTGCTCTGCCTTCCCCTAGTGCTCTGCCTTCCCCTAGTGCTGTGCCTTCCCCTAGTGCTGTGCCTTCCCCTAGTGCTGTGCCTTCCCCTAGTGCTGTGCCTTCCCCTAGTGCTCTGCCTTCCCCTAGTGCTCTGCCTTCCCCTAGTGCTCTGCCTTCCCCTAGTGCACTGCCTTCCCCTTGTGCTCTGTGCTCTGCCTTCCCCTAGTGCTCTGCCTTCCCCTAGTGCTCTGCCTTCCCTAGTGCTCTGCCTTCCCCTAGTGCTCTGCCTTCCCCTAGTGCACTGCCTTCCCCTTGTGCTCTGTGCTCTGCCTTCCCCTAGTGCTCTGCCTTCCCCTAGTGCTCTGCCTTCCCTAGTGCTCTGCCTTCCCCTAGTGCTCTGCCTTCCCTAGTGCTCTGCCTTCCCCTAGTGCTCTGCCTTCCCTAGTGCTCTGCCTTCCCCTAGTGCTCGAGAGAGTTAGATTTACCCCTTTGTTGTCCGTGGAATTGGGTGTTGTCTGTCATAAATACAAGCAGCGTGCATCTGAGTGGATCGTAACCTCTGGGCTCAAAACCGAGGCTGGGTAGTTAGGTTTTCAGATCTACAGAGCGTTCGAATTTGCACACTGTGCACTTTTCGACTGGGATCACTTAACATGCGTTCACTTTTCCTGCAGTTGTGCACTGATGATGATGATGTTGATGATGATGATGATGATGATGAGGAGGAGGAGGAGGATGGATGGATGGATGGATGGATGGATGGACGGATGGAGGATGTGTGTGTTTATTTTATATATGCGTGCGTGCGTGAATGTATGCGTACATACATGTATGTGTTTGTATAGGCATGTATATGTGCGTGTGTATATGCGTGCGTGCGTGTGTGCACTTTGTAATCTAACTTACGCGGTATTTGCAGACGGATCCACTCAGCTGACTGCACCCGGCCATCTGTTTTAATTAGTTTTAGAAGTTGTTTTCTGCACTTTTAGCAAGTAAAAGGATGAACTCTTGTGAGAGATCGGGAGTTTTTAGAAACTAAAGTGTGTGTGTGTAGGTGTGTGTGTGCGTGCGTGTGTGTGTGTGTGTGTGTGTGTGTGTGTGTGTGAATGGGCGAAGAAGGGTTGAGCAGTGATTTGATGATGACTGTAAATCTCACAGACGACTGGTGCGTAGTTCGTGAAAGAAATTCCGTCGCACCTTGCGAGAGGAAGAAAATTTTTTTTGGGTAAATATAGAAGGGAAAAATGAGAACTTGCCTTTTTGTAAAAGGAAAATGTACAATTAGAATATGATCGAAACTCTAATTACTGTTCATAAAATTATTACTAAACTTAATTTTGTTAAGAATCATATATCTTATGCTTACTGGTATAAGCATTGTAAAACTCTGATTGAGACAGACGTATTTGGTGATAATGTTCTATATGATGATGAAGACAATGACTTGTATAATGAATTACTCTTTAATCGCCCAATTAGTGGAGAAAAAAATATTACTGGTATTGCATAAACTAAACTTGAATAAGGCAAGTGGCCCTGATGGCATTGGTAGTGTATTTTTAAAATGTTCGACCAAATAGATTGTGCATTTTCTTGTAAAAGTGTTGAACGTTCTTTTTGATAAGGGGTTGTATCCTGAAGGGTTGGACTGAATCAATTATTTTGCCACTGTACAAAAAGGGTGATGTAGATAATCCTAACAATTATAGAGGTATCAGTCTCTATAATGTTAGTAGCAAAGTATATAGGTTTATCATTACTAAACGGATACAAAAATGGGCCGAAGATAATAATTTAACTGGTAATTCATACTGTTGTCTTGTGTCCAGAAACGTGGCTTTTATCGATTTTGACAAATGTTTTGATTCGATTAATCGCAAGTTATTGTGACGCATTATGCTTAAGAACGGCGTGATGGGAAAATTGTTTTCTTGTTTGAAAAGTATGTTTGTGAGTGTAAAAGCGCTTGTACGATGTGGTGCAGAATTGACTCAAACCGTTGTTTGTTCTCAGGGAGTGAAACAAGGGGATATTTGCAGTCCGATTTTATGTTCTTTATTTATTGACGAAATTGCTGTAGAAGTTATTTAAAAAGGGCGCCATGTTGTTACCTTTACTATCGATGCTTTTGAACTTTTTGTACTTCTCCTGGCAGATGATGATGTTCTTGTTTTCAGAAACTGTAATAGGCCTCAGAAATCAGTTAAGAAACTTTACAAAATGCAGCCCACACGTTGCGTACATTTGGGAAAAGGCAATGTTATTGTTTTTACAAACGCGGGGTATTTGGCTGCTGGTATTTTGATGGAGCTATTATGCCAGTTGTAAATGCTTATAAGCATTTGGGTATTTATCTTAATTCAAAACTTAGTTTTTCTGCTGCGTGTAGAGATTTGTCAGGTAAAGGTAAAAAAGCATTATTGTGCATTATCCAGAAACTGCGTTTTCTCAATAATCATTCTTTAGATGTATTTATAAAACTGTTCGACTGTCAGGTGCAACCGATTTTGCAATATGGTTCTGAAGTGTTTTTTAATTAAAAGACTGCAAATCTATATGAGAAAGTTAATTTGTTAGGTTTACAGAAATTCTTAAATGTAAATTTACGTACCCCAAACGATTTTGTTTATAAAGAATTAAAGATGTATCCAATAGTTATTAACTCTGTTGTTAATTGTCTCCGATACTGGATAAAACTGATGCACAAGTCTGTTGACAGAATCCCAAAGAAGGCGAACCTAATGCTAAAAGATCTTGGCTCTCGAGGAAAGGTTTCTAATGTGAGAACTGGTTTTTATGAAATAGGTATTGGTTTTGTAAGGCAAGAACAAGCGATAAAGGTTTTTTTCTTACGTTTATTCAAACAGCGATTAGTTGATTGTAAATGGCAAAATGTAACCGCTCATTTGAATCAAAGTGAACGGTTCTCTTATAGATCCTTTTGTAGCCCACCAAATCAAATTCCCACGTATCTGTTTTGTGATATTAATCGTCATTTAAAATATATTATGAGCAAGTTTTGCTTTGGCGTATCTGATCTTAGAATCCATTATTATAGATACAGATATAATCAACCGCAGGATTTGATATGTCCATTATATAATGGTGGAACTGAAGACGAAATATATGTTTTTTGTTGTTGTCATTTTTATGAACATTTAAGGATGGAATTAATTCCTAGAAAGTAATATAGAAGGCCTAGTGCATTTCATATGCATCTTTTTTTGTCTACCACAAACATGAATATCATTACAAATGTCTGTGTATATTTGTATAAAGCTATCGAGTTAAGACAAATAGCGCTTTCTTGAGAATTATGATATTGTGACCATTTATTTGTCTTTTTATGTATAAATTGTGATGCACATTTTGTTTGTCTCACACATCCTTTTCTGATGGGGTGTGCTCTAAATGAATAAAACACGCTTCCACGTCTTTCTCTCTTTTATCCTCGCACACACACACACACACACACGCACGCACACCTCCCACCCCCACCCCTCTCACACACACTGCAACCTCCAAGGTTGTTAGGATTTCTCTGAAGTTGTGAGACCGTTTTTTTTCTCCTCTCTGTGCTTAATGAACTAATTACAGCAGTAGCGTAGGTTGCAATCGTTGGAATTTTTTCTTCTTCTGATTCTGTTTAATGAAGTAATTAAAAGAGAGGTTTATGGGCTGCGCGCGATAACTTTAAGCTTGGTCGTAATTCACGGCAAATTGCCTGTTTAATATCTTTCTTGGTTGTCAGCACATTTCCGCTCTGCAACAGAGAGTGGGCCGTAAATGGGCATAGGCTTATATTCCTTGGGGCGGTCAACCAGGTCCACTGATGATGATGATGATGATGATGATGATGATGATGATGATGATGATGATGATTGATGATGATGATTGATGATGATGATGATGATGATGATGATGATGATGATGATGATGATGATGATGATGATGATGATGATGATGATGATGATGATGATGATGAAGGAGTAGTCGTGTATAGCTCGGGTCTCCTTACAACAAAAAGAGTTCATGCTCACTGGCGCTCAATTTTTTTTTTTTACAGATGGAAATGGATCGAGTGTTCATTACTACAACCTCTTAGTTCCCGCACCCTCTCAGGCAGGTTCTGTAGAATAAAACTTTACATCGCGTCCAACGACTCTTCTGAGTTAGATCCAATTGTCTGGCCTGCGGCTTCAGCTGTTCTGTGAGCTGGCACGTGCGCTATATATAAAAACGGTTCATTTTCATTAATTTGGTTTAAAATAGTCTTTTGTTTATGTTTTTTAATGCATGCTAGACCGATTTTTTTAAATTAATTTATTTAATCGTTGATTTAAATGACGCTGTGCGTATTGATGTTTAACGCATTTCCTTTGTTCTCGATTCCATTGTGTTTCGTTCAATGCCTGCCTCTCTTGCGTTGTGCTTTGAAATGCCATCGTCGTCGTCATCGTTTGTTCTTTTTATTGTTCTTCTTCTTCTGCTGTTGCTACTACTACTACTACTACTACTACTACTACTACTACTACTACTACTACTACTACTACTACTACTACTACTACTACTACTACTTCTTCTTCTTCTCCTTCTTCTTCTTCTTCTTCTTCTTCTTCTTCTTCTTCTTCTTCTACTTCTTCTTCTTCTTCTTCTCCTCCTTCTTCTTCTCTTTCTCCTTCTTCTTCTTCTTCTCCTCCTTTTTCTCCTTCTCCTCCTACTTCTTCTTCTTCTTCTTCTTCTTCTTCTTTTCATCCTTCTCCCTCTCCTCCTTCTCCTCCTCCTCCTTCTTCTTCTTCTTCTTCTTCTTCTTCTTCTTCTCCTCCTCCTTCTCCTCCTCCTTGTTTCTCATGTTTACCTTCTACTCTCCTTTCTTCCCTCTCCACACCACTATACCCCCCCTCTCCTCTCCATCATCCTTCTCCTCTCTTTTTCTGTTCTTCTATTATTGATTGAATTTAATTGTGCAATCAAAGGCTTTTTTCTGCTACAATATTGTCTAATATCACAAATGTGAATTGACGTTAAATTAAATAAATAAACCTTTTACCATATCCATTGTGCTGAAATGCCGAACTCACAACAAATGAAACCAGTAATAAGTATTCTTCTAGAATTTCTCTGTGCAACTACGTGATAAAATCCTGTCGTAATAGAATTAGGTCAGATTTTTTATTTCAAGTTAGATTCCTTTGCTGTTAATTCCGGATCCAACTATTCCTATGTTGTTTTTTTGTAAACGAAAAATACCATAAATTGGGAATTTTATAGCTCTCCTTAATCTTGTTAATATCTTTTATTTGAAATAAATATCACGGGATTTTAGAATGACAATAGGAAGAAAATAATTGCTTTAGCTGACAGTTTTGAAAAGATGAAAAAATGCCCTGCACTTTCAACCCCTGCGTTTTAAAAATATCAAAGAACCGAGCGATGTGAATCAAATGTCATTGAATGGAGAGAATAATGTGTGTGCTTGTTGTGCTTGTTTTGTTCTCGTGTATAGATGCTGTTCTTCCGCTTTGAAAACATTTTTATGTAGTTGTATCCTTTGGAGAGATTTTCCATTCAGTTCTCGCGATTTCTCAACAGAAAGTCCATTCTCCCGAGGCTTAAAATAATTGTTAAAATAAGTCATTTCCTGTCTGTGTGATATATGTTGTTTATATATATGGCCATTATTCTGATAACTGTAAAGAAAGTTTAATGCTTCCGAGCTTAACAGATCTATTAACAGAAAATTTCACTCCTCTTAGATGTTTATAATTTCTAGCCTTTTGTGTTCTGTTTGTTGTTGTTGTTTTTAACAATTCTACTGATTTGTTGATTCTTGTATTTTCTCTGTTATCAGTTCCGGTGTTCTGGGTTTTTGTTGTTTTTTTGTTTGTTTTGTTTTTTAATTTGTTTTTATATAGCGCTGTTCTAGCTCAAAGGGCTGCTGAAGGCGCTGGCCAATACAGGATCTCATTCAAACCCCCGAATCGCGCCCTCTTGATTTTTACCTCTGGTGTTTTTGAATGATGGTTTGCTTGTTGTTGTTGTTGTTGTTTTTTAAAGATGATGCAAGACTGATCGTCTTAAAAGCAAAAATAAATATGGGTGGACGTAAAATGAAATAACGAAACAATGTTTTTTTTTAAATTCGATTGGGATATGGATATGTATATTTTTTTAATTATTACATTGTCTTTTTTTTTGTTTTTGTTAAAGCGTTGCCTCGTTCGGATTTTGAAATCGGAATATGAAAGAGCTCATTTTGTGGCGGATTTTATTCCAGGATGTGTTTTTAATCGATACTTTTGTTATTTTGTTCCCCCGTTGGGGTGCCGGGGGTTTCAGTATAAATAGTATCCCCACTTTCTGGAAATTTAGTGCTTTAAATTCCCACTGTCGCTGTCTTTCTCATTTGCTCTTTCTCATTCCTGCTCTGTTCTATCAATCTGCTATACTATCTTCTTCTTCGCTAGACCAGTCATCTACCTTTTTTCTTGAAAACTCTTCCGGGACAAGACTCCTTATTTGTGTATGAGGTCTGTTGGATCAGCTTGGGAATATTGGACGCTTTCTGCCAGGTGGTCACTAGGGCTTCCTATGATGTTATTATTTAGCATTGTAGGCCTTTTATATGTATGTGTTTTGTTGATAATTTATAATGATGTTTGTATTCTATTTTGTTTTTGTAAACGGGGGTTCGATAACTTAGAGTACAGCCTCAGCGTCCCCTGCGTGGGATGTCTTTATTGTAAAGTGACTGGCTGGTGGAGAGCTTTCAGTTTTACCACTAGGGTTGTTTCAGCAGATCTTTTATGCGGATCGGGGGTTGTCCGGTCCTGATTTGGCTCGGAAGAGTCCGCTGGACCTAAAGCAATAATCATGTAATGTAATGCGTTGTGTGTTGTGTAATTGAGGGAGAGATGGAGGGGGAAGGGGTAGGGAGAAAGAAAGAGAGAGAGAGAGAGACTCAGACTCAAAGTTTTTTTTTTTTAAATTTACAACAAGGATACAGATTTAGGTGGGAACCTAATCTTACAATAGTTCCTCGTATCATTCACGCCCACATCCTGCGTTTTTCAGTCAGATATGCCAACGATAAGACAATTAAATAACAATAGTAACACCACAAAACAAATAACTACGAGAATTAAGAGAGAGAGAAATAGAAAATCTTTAATTAGGACAATAGCACTAGGTCCTCTTACAGCCTAGAGAGACATAGATAGGAAGAGGTGGGTACAGGTGCAAACGCAAACACACACACACACACACACACACGCACACACGCACACACACACACATGCTCTATATATCTATCTTATCTATCTTATCTATCTTATCTATCTATCTATCTATTTATCTATCTATCTATCTATCTATCTATCTATCTATCTATCATTTTGTATAGAGCTACATACTTTAGTGTGTACATAATAAAAATGTGTGTAACTTGGCACAAGCAGCGTGTGCAGTTGCATTGATGTATCGGTTTGTTTGCCGTTACCTGTGGCACTTGCATAGCAAGCGCTGTGTACGAGCAGGTTAATTAGCCTTTCATAGCTTCTTCCCTCTTTCATCTTTCACCCAAGTTCACGTTCTGGCGAGCGGAGGAGATGGTTGTAGACGAAGTTGAGGCCAGGGGGTTGGAAGGTACAGAGAGGGAAGCAGGAGGGGGGGTGGGGGGGGGGGGGGGGGGTGGGGGGTGGGAGGGGGGGGGGGGGGTGGGGGGGATGTGAGGGGGGTGATAGGGGTTTACAGAACAAAAGAGAAGGAAGACGTGGAAGTATGACTTCTAACAGTTTTGGTCTGACAATAGATATCACATTATAACTTCTTCTAACACTTGGTCTGACGATAGATGTCCCATAACTTCTAACACTTTTGGTCTGGTAATAGATATCGCATACACTTTTGGTCTGACGATAGATATCACATGACTTCTTTGGTTCACGCTTGTGTCATTTAGCAACGGAAGCGAGTTGGCTGTTCTCTGAACCTGTGAGATGAAATCAAAGGTACACAAATAAGTTCGCTCCCCAGACGTTTTATTTCATACAAATGCAGTGCTGTTAACAAACGTTATCTGCCCTTTTTAATAGGGAGTTACTTTTCAGCCACACCGTGTACATTATGCGAGAGAAGCAAGTGATGCCCCGAGATGCCACAAGGCGCCACAAAACGTTTCCATTGCTCCGCACGAATTATTTTTGCTTCTGGGCAAGCTTTTGCCATAAGCGAGCGCTTTTAAAATGGCGCAGCATACGTTGACTGCACAACAGCCAAGCAAAATGAAGTTGGCGGAAAGTGAAAGTTGCTGTCAATCCCACTGACGACACAACAATACTATCAACTATAAATACTAATTCATACCGATTGCACATAAACATAATTATTCCGTCAAATAACAAGTACACAAATCTTACCAGACTGTAAATGACAAAAAGTCCTTCCTTGCTATTTTACCATTGAGCACATCACCGTTCGCAAATCGAAAGTCCACCGGTCTGGCCGCCATCTTTTTCTCTAGGTAAAACTATAAAATAGTGTAATACTATAGCTACATATTCATCAGAATTATTGCATACTTCAGGAGTATCTTCAAATATGGTAGCCATACAGCCATTATACACTCCCATACCAATTTGGGAATTCAATAAAGCGGATTTTGTTTTCATCAGAATGTTTTTATTCAGACAAAGGTTACATAGTGTTGTGATATTTGTTATACGTCGTCGCTAAAGAAATTAGAAAATCTGCATATATTACCTTCGATAGTCCATTCACATAATAAATGAACGATGTCACAATCATGTACAGATTTTTACTGATGGTTCCTCATTAAATAATAATTCAGAATCAGGATTTGTGATCCGTGCTTTAAATATTAAAAGTCTTATTAGTTAGGAAAACATTATTCAATAGTTACAGCTGATTTAATTTCTATATTAATGACTTTAAATTATTTAATATTTTCCCCCCAAATCATTCTTTCAAATACTGTTTTGTGTGGACTCAAAATCGGTATTATATGCATTACAAACATTGAATATGAAAGTAGGAGAACTTATATGTGATATTTAATTCATGACATCTAATTAATGAACTAATACTAGAGGAACTAGAATAAGCTTCTGTTGGATACCATCTTATTGTGGTTTATGATATAATGAATGGGGAGATAGATTTGCTAAAATAGGAGCAACAAATCAAGATTCGTCTGTGATCAAAATTAATATCTTAATCTCAATACAGGAATGTTACGGAATGGTGGAGTCTACTATATAGGAAAGGTATAGGGATCAATTACACTTCAATTGGTGCAAGAAATGTAGTGAGGCAATATACAAATACAATTATACCACAAAAATGTTTTTAGTCTAATTTTTCGAATGAAATTAAATGCTTTTATAACCCAATTTTGAACTGGCGTAAAGTTTGTATGCGGTGAATAAATAAACCTGTACCTTCTATTAATTGTCTGTAAAATAATAGTACCTATGCTTCCGCAAAATGTAAAAGACAAAAATATAAAGACATTTTTTGAAGATCATTTGATTGTTGTTGCTGTGGCAAAAATGTCTGTTAACATCACAATAGCGACAGTATTATAAAAACTAGCATATGTGTGAAAAATATTGTGATGGCATGTTAGATATGATATATTCTGTAATATTTTTATGTATAATTATTATTAGTTTCTTTTAGTTAGTCGTTCGGTGTTGTGTAACTGGGGTAGACATTTTTTTATATTATTTTTTTTTACATTTATTTATTTATTTATTATTTTGGTTGGGTGAGGGTTGTGGGGTGGGATGGGATGGGGTGTGGTGGGGGGTGGGGGGTGGAAATCTCTAATATCGCTATGGTAAATACAATACAATTTTGAAGAATCAAAATCATCTTTTTCTTTTAGCAAACAACCTTTTGAGACCGCTACAGAGCGTTCTCCGCGGGCATAGGGTTGCGCCACAATAGTTACGTAGCGTTCTGGCTAGGCAACTCGGGGCTGGATTTGCAGATTCACTATCAAGTAATCACACTATCAGTGTGTGTCGTATAAGTACGAAGTGCGTGGCAAATAAACCAATACAGATGCACACACGGCTAGCTGCTAACGGACGCTGACTTGCCAGTGGCAGCAGGTGCAGGTCTATGTAGATGATGCACGGCATCATGGCAATACCCTTGCTTGTGTATAGAAGTGTGTGCCAAGGTCACACTGACCAATGTTATCTGCCAAGCTTGCAAACTGCACACATCTGTGCCAGCCCAGCTGCCGCTTGCAAAGTGCTGCATATTATTATGTTGACTTGCTGCTGGGTGGCCTTAAAGATCCGGGGTGCGATGGAGGCGCTAGACTCTCCAATGCCGCGTTGTTTGTGGGTTCGATCCCCAGCCACTAACGAAATGTTTACTTTAGATTTCATACTTCGGAGATTATTGAGGTGGGTGATTTTTTTCCCCCGGATACGCCTTCACCGGTGTTTCTTCCTATCTTGGCCGTAGTAATGGGTGTACGCAGTCATTCTCAAATGTTCACAGATAAAAATTGTGCTTTCAATTTCCTCTTCTACTAGAGATCCCCTTGCCTTTCCACTACCACTTGGTTTGAAGTAATGATTGGTGTGATTATTGTGTAGGTAAAGGGGTTTTTGTACCTTGTGAGGATGTTTAAGTCTAACGTTCAACACTACCAATTTCCTTTTATAAAAAACAAGATAATTTATTGCCAAGTGAATAATACACAAGGAATGCCTCTGGTCAACGTGCAGCACCAATCATGGGCCACCGGGCATGATGGAGAAGAAACTTAGTGCTTACTGGCTGTATTTGTGTAGCCTGCACCCACCCGTTTAAGACATGAGCGTCAGGGTCTTACATTCTGTACCATGGAAGGCGTGCGTATATAGAATAGACCTCGGTTTTTACTCTCATCCAAAGTTATGTATTCGTTGTTGTTGTTTTATATTTACCTGTGATTGGTGTTGGTTATAGCTTTTGAGGCCGATTTAGGAGATAATCTTTATCAGAGTGCTTTTTCCTCTCTCTCTCTCTCGCTCTCTCTCTCTCTCTCGCACACACACACACACACACACACACGAACGCGCGCGCGCACGCGTACGCACGGGCATGCGCGCTCACAGTGTCATCTCTATTGAGTGCCATTTTTTCCTAATCTTTCTGTCTCGGAGTGCCGCTTCCTCTTATCTCTCTGTTTTAACTGGAGTTATTTTAAGCGTGTTATTATTTCATTAAACTAAGTGACAGCTTCTCTCTAATGGTTTTGTTAGAGAAAGAATTCACTCTGGGGACGCAACTGCAAATTGAATTGAAGCAAGGGACGCAACTGTAGGAGACATAACCCTGAGAGTTGCGGACCTAGTTTTTGATGGGGACAATAGCGTAGTTTAGCTACTCATTATTCTGTTCTTGATGGCTCATTTATATTTTATACGCACGTATACACGCGCGCGCACTCACGCACGCACACACACACACACACACACACACACACTCACACACACATAGTCTCTCTCTTTCTATCTTTCTCTCTCTCTTTCTCTCCCTCTCTCTCAGTCTTTCTCTCCCTCTCACTTCTTCTTCTTCTTCTTCTTGGAATGGCTATCCCTGTCTGCCATAATTATGGTTGGTGTAGAAGTAAAACTTCTATATTCCCTCTTCTAACTTCTGTCGAACATACATTGCAATACATGCATTAAGTGCAAGCTCCTTAGAGATGCGCATGTTTCCCATCGTCTGCAGAATGTTCTGCGTTTTATGTATTTTTTAAAAATTATTTTTCTGTTGGTTGGGGGAGGGGAAAGACTTGAAATAAGATGGGTGGTTGTAATGTATGCTGTGCAGTGGAGCGCGCGTTGGAGTGTGTAATGAGCGGGAGTGAAAACACCCCCCCAAAAAACTGCGCTGTTGGTGACTGAAATGTGCCCTAGGTAAAGGGGTTTGTGTTTGTGCCTGGCAGACTGTGCGTGTATGACAGGCTGTATGCGTGCTTGCGTGGGTGTGTATGCGTGCGTGCGTGGTTGTGTATGAGTGCGCATGTGCGCGCGTGTGTGTGTGATGTATGCGTGTGGTAGATTGTGTGTGTGTGTGTCGTGTATGCGTGTGGTAGATTGTGTTGTGTGTGTGTGTGTGTGTGTGTGTTTGTAATACATCTAAGGTGAGAAACTAGGATCCTTCGAGACGACACCGATGACACCCATCACACCACCGAGCAATTAACAACGATATCGATCACGACAACGTGACCTTTACCATCATCATCATCATCATCATCATCATCATCATCATCATCATTATCCATCATCATCAATCATCAATTATCCATCATCACCTCATCATCAACAACACACTCTATTGTTTGTATAGGCTATATTATTTTTAAAACTCTGCACCACTTCCACCATCACCAACCACTATCGCTACTGCTGCTGCTACTACTACTACTGCTACTACTATCACTGTTACTATTACTACAACTACTACTACTACTGCTGCTGCTGCTGCAACTACTACTACTACTACTACTACTACAATTATTGCTGTATTCCTGATATTGTATTTTAATGAATTTATTACTAATAAATTTTGTTTGTATGTGTTTATAGCATGTAATAGAGGTGAATAAGGCGTGTGTGTGCGTGTAAGTACGAAAATATGAATGAACCTCTGACATTGATATTGTTTTGATATTATTGTCCCTTTAGAAAAAATTGTCCTTGATTTTGTATGCGTGTATGTAAGCGAGTGCAATACAAATGAGTGTACATAATTACTTTAATGGCAATACAGATTCGTTGACTGGAACTGAACTGCACACGCAATACCTCAAATACAAATACCCTAATCTAAGCTAACAGTGATGATGCCCATAACAAATCGGCGGAAGTTTCAGTTAAAACATATGAGCGAATGAACGCGCGACAGTATACAACATCCGTGAACTGACACACTCCAGCTAACAAATCATGTACATTTCTATCTCGTATCCGTATACTGGTTTTCTCTCCCCGCAAAATGAAAGCTCCTTAGGTTCATTCAAATCAGGACAGGTGATTCCAGAAAATGAACTCTTGGGTGGAGTTGTTGTTCTTGTGTTGTGATGGTGCAATGAAATATTTAGGTTGGCGCTCAGAGAAGAGAATTCGTTTCGCGATAAAGCACGAGCGCTAGAGCGGTTAATGGCGCCGGTAAAAACCTAATGCCGGGATTATTCTCCACGGTAAAAACTCAAAAGCTAAACGGCGATAGTTATCAGTGAAAAATAGCAGTAGGTGGGATGGAGACGACGACGAAGAAGAAGAAGAAGAAGAAGAAGAAGAAGAAGAAGAAGAAGAAGAAGAAGAAGAAGAGATGATGATGATTTCCTCTGCAGGATCGAGCCCTACAGGGGACCAACTTATATGACCTAAATACGAGACTTTTCTCTAGGTCGCCGACATCGTTCTCGGGTTACTCTGGTTGCTTCCCTCACTTCAACAATGAATCGGGAGGCAGCTTGTCTACAAAATTTTTCAATTAAAAGATCGATTTACCGTCCATCTCCTTGTAGCGCGCGATCTCCCTGCCTTTACACCACATCCTTGAGTGATCAATGAGTTGTTATTGTGAATGCAACGGGGAGTGTGGGTAACATGCCAGGGTGTATGTGGACTACATATCGCCGCGCAGTACAACTTAAAATATTAATCTGACATATATATATATATATATATATATATATATATATATATATATATATATATATATATATATATATATATATATATATATATATATTATATATATATATATATATATATTATATATATAGGCTTATAAACTATGGTTTCTGGGCACCTTAAAAGTCACCAACCGGTCATTTGGGTACCCGACTTTGGATCTGGGGACCCAGCTGGGTCCCCGGATCCAAGGCGGCTCCCAGAAAACGATCTTAGGGTAAGCGCAGTGCCTCGACGATTAGGGTAAGGCAGTGCCTCGACGATTAGGGTAAGGCAGTGCGCTCGAAACGGGTTAGGGTTAGGGTTAGCGGTCCGTCTACAAGTGATAATTTACATATAATTATAGTGGGGGTACCCAAAAGCAAGGGGGTATATCTATATATATATATATATATATATAAAGAAATTCAACCAAACGAAGATATCGTTGAGCTTTGAGTCTAGTTTGATCAACCGCTACAGTTTGAATTTTCCATTTGGGTTTGCACTGGGAGTTATTTCCCTGCTTTAACGGTACATGCGTTTAACCTTTATCAGTGAAGCACGAGGCTTGAAGTGTGCGTTGTTTGGAGTCTGGGGGTAGGGTAGGTTAGGGTCTGTTTTATCAACCTAAAAGGAACAACTTTACCGAGCAGCTGTTTTTACGGGTTCTATCTCTTACCGGCTTTGGTAGCTGCTAATTTTAGCTTCAGAGAGGGGTTGCTATTACTAGGCACAAAAACTACGGAATTTATGGATTTTAAAATATAACTATACTTTTGATGGAGTATTTCTGTTTGTTTGTTTGAAGCTTTTGTTGTTGTTGTTGGTTTTGTAATCCCTTTTTTGTGTCAAGTGAGGCAACACTCGCTGTGAATGTTAAAAGGATCTGACGAGGTGGCGTGGTCAAAGTGGGTCCCTTGAAGTGGAGTTCTCACTTTCAAGTGCAGCGGGTTAGGATGCGGGTGGCGATATTGAATTCTCTTGACCTTGGCGGTGAACTCGGCGGCTGCAGAAGTAGCAGAGTCAGGAGCGCTACTTAGCAGTCTGGATTCAGTGGGTCTGGCTATCAGTGCTAATTAGCAGCCTGGATTAAATGGGTCTGGCAATCAGGGCTGAGTCTGGCAATCAAGGCTAATTAGCAGCTTTGATTAAGTGGGTTTGGCAATCAGGGCTAATTACCAGCCTAGATTAAGTGGGTTTGGCAATCTGGGCTGATGAACCGACTGGTTTAAGTGGGTTTAGCAATCAGGGCTAATTAGCAGACTGGATTAAGTGGGTTTGGCAATCATGGCTAATTAGCAGACTGGATTAAGTGGGGCTGACAATCAGGAGCTCCGCAGTCTAGCAAGCTATGTAGGGTCATCAGGCGCTGTCTGTTGGTCGTATTCTTCTTCTTCTGTACCGTCAGCCTGTGTTTTCTTAAATCGTTCACCCTTAACATGCAAGGCCAGCTCAGTACGGTACCCATTGTTTGTGATATTTTTCTATTCTTTTTTTGTTGTTCATCCTCCTCCTTCTCCTCCCCTCCTATTCCTCCTCCTCATCCTCCTCATTATCGTCACCATCATCACCATCATCATCATCATCATCATCATCATCATCATCATCATCATCATCATCATCATCGTCATCGTCATATCCCTCTTCTTCTTTTGCGTGTTGCCTTTACAAAACGATTACGCAAATTTATATTGCTAAATGTATTATTTTTCTGTATGTTCCATGTGCTGTTGCTGCCTTCGTCAAATCAGGTAAGAGATTTGCTTTTTTTTTTTTTAAA